>PKRV01002141.1:77406-119835 GCA_003709505.1 Hyphantria cunea
CAACAGGACCAGCTTCCCGCTCTTCCAGCACTCAGGGAAGCGTCCGGACGCCAAACTAGCGTCCAACACCTCCCTGAGGCGGTCCGACATATGGTCGAGGGCTCGGGCCATCACTCGGGCTGGTACCCCGTCCGGCCCGGGGGCGGTGTTCTTCGAACGAATCCTCAGAACAGCCGCCCCTACCTCCGACTCCCTGACGGGCGGAACGTCGACCTCGATGCCCCCGTCGTCTCCGACCGAACTGGCCATCGACGGGGGCGTGTGCTCCGCCCGCTGCGGGAATAGGCCCTCGACCACTTCCTGCAGGAAGCTGGGCTGGAGAGTCTCGGTAACCGGAGGCCAACCATACCCCAACCTCATCTTTCCTCCCATCCCCCTCTATATCCCCTAAAGGCCAGCAACGCACTTGTGACAGCGTGTTGGCTAGGACCACAGTCCTGAATTTCAAGCCTTGCTTGCCACGTCTCGAGAGCTTGCTTATGCACATTTCGCCGAAGCATTTCAGGTTTATGGTCTAGTGCGGCCTCTTCACCATTCCAACCCACAGACCGAATTTGGTCGTAGACCATCGCATCCATGCAGCAGAATTTTGAAAGGGGGTTTCACACCAGGACCATCGCCGCCTCATAAAAAATTGTGCGATAGCCCCGCATGATCCGTAAGGCTATCAACCGCTGCAAGCTTTTGGACCATGAATCTCAGAACGCCCATATAGAGGTGGCGAACTTCTTCCCTTGGTCCCCCGAGATTGGGCAGCGGACAATGCAGCGCACCTGCTACTCCTCGCACACGGAGGACTAATCGGCTCATTGATGCTTCTGCATCATTGGGCCTCCGGTCTCTGTACACTCCGCTCACAGTCACCTCGTGATACTCAGTGGCCGCCTTAATTGCCTGCCGGTGGGGGTGCCGAATGTGTTCACGATATCAAGGCTATCCGCCAACGCCACCCCCCTGATCAGACTGAGATGGAACGCATCTGACATCATCTACTGTGGAACGTCCTCGTCCAAATCCAAACTGAGAGTGCGACAGATCAGGGCCCGCTCGCGACAGGTGTCCGCTGATACGGTCAGAGATGAGAGAGTTTTCCCGACTCGTTTAGCTGGCATATCGGTCGGAACGCAGAGAGAGATTCTGCGGGTTTTTTACATAAATATAACCATGACTTCTTCAAATACATAAACAGTACAAGTGTTATAATTAATACTTTCTTATTAGTAATTCTGATTCTTTTTGTATTTGTGTACACCAATTTCAACGGTTCTAGGTATTGTATATGTAGGCTGTAAACAAAAAACAATCACAATAGGCAATAAAATTTCATATGTGTAAATACTTAGCAGTGCCATTGTTTAGTTTTGTTGGAAGTTTTCTTATTAGCATAGTATTTGAACTGCGTTTATGAGATATAAAATCTTAAGTGGTAAATTTATGAAACATCTAAAGCATTTGAATGCCTTTTCACAAGCTAAGCATGGGTACACAATCTAAATGAAATGAGGTAAGGTTGGCCAACATGACGAAATTGTAAGTTTGCGACATCACTGTGGGTAGATAGCTACCACCCGCGGGGCAAGCGCCTCGGTCTAAGAAAATGTTTCAATAAAACCGGTCGGTTCACAGATAAAATTATATGGAAATTAGATGACCCACCTATCAGAGGAACAACTTTAAAGGGTATTTTTAAGACGTAATCTGATTAGTAAATACATTTCAATTGTTAGTCCCTAATTAGAATAGTCAATTTTAAGTTCAAATACATTGAGAAGATTAACGATTCTAACACACTTTTTTCTTTCAGATATAGATGATTCAGAGACCTTGAACCCATCCTTCACAATTGCACAACCGATATAATTGCGCCTGAAAAACTAAATCATTACACTTGAAACTTTATGTGTTCATGAGTAAAGTATGTTTTTGAAATCAATTGTCATCATATTACTGAAATTTACTTACGATGAGTTAGAGCATCTATTTTAAAGTTTGTAAAGAATTTAACGTCTTAGCAAATTATACCTACATAGTTAAGTATAGATATAAGCGGAGAATTCATTTGAAAATCTTTAAATTTAATTCTTTTATTTATAAAATTTGGAAGGCCTCGTCTCTTTCTACGTAGTGGTACCTTGAACAGTTCTTATGTCACATGAGAAATAAAACACACAAGGATTTAGATTCAGGAGAGCAAGGCGGTTCGAAGTAGTTTATCTAAGTCATACTACAAACATCTAATCACATCATTATCATCACATCAATGGCTCTTAATAATTCACTGATGCATTTAAGCCCAGACACCGGTAGATTTAAATCTGTCCTTCAGAAATTGCTTTTTAGCGATAAGGCCGCCATTTGAACACGGTAATTCAATTGATGTATTATGTAAACTATATATTTATGTAAACTCTTATATCTGTTGTACAATAAAGTGTATTCTATTCTATTCTATTCTATTCTTTTGGCCTTCTACATGACTCTGGGTTTTTTAAAGTTTTCATTCTTTTTGAAGTGTTATGGTATGTTTCCATAGTCGCCTCTTCACCACTTCACATTCACCACGTATAGGAGGTTAGTTATTTTATATTTATAACACAAATAATGCTAATGTTATAATTATAATATTAATTATAATTATAACATGCTAAGCGTATTAACGCTTAGCATGTTATAATTACGTTCCTGGCGACCGAGTACAGGTACTTCCCGAAGCAATCGTGCCCGGAAATCATCTGCGTCAGTCGGAAGGAAGTCGGAGGGTCCCGTGCTGCTACCCTGCCCACTCGTGGATGACCGGCTGGAGCGCCTCCACGGTGGCGAAGCCAGCACGTGGAGCCTCCAGCCGCGACGACCATCGAATCATCATGTCTCGACGGGCGGCTTCACGCCACTCGCGTACTTCTTCGGGGTGTTATGCGAGCCTTTTTTTTTTTTTTTTGAAGTGGTGGAATGCCTTTACGCACTTCGCCCCCCCCCTGCGGGTACAGGGGGTTCGCTTCGTGTGGGACTCCTGACTGACACCAGCCAGACTACCCACTAAACCACCACGGTGTGCCACTCTGCGCCTGAGACGGGAGGGATCCGGGAACCGCTTTCTTACGCCATCCGAGCCTAAGCCAAGCTTGAAACGTTAAATTGAGTAGGTGGATGACATAGATAAGGATCTTAGAAATTTAAGAGTAATGAGGCAGGTATTGAGTGTAGTGGCTTTTTGGATTATTATATATATAATTTTTTTCTGGAATAGTAGGCATACGAGCTGACGTAAAGCCTGCTAAGCGATTACCGCCGCCCAAGGACACCCACAACACCAGAGGCGTCATTAGTGCGTTGGCGGCCTTTAGTGGATGGGGAGGGGAATGGGGGGAGCGGTTTGGGTATGCAACTCCGGTGTCCTAACTCACTCGGTGAACTATAGCGCTAGAGATGTTTTCACCGTTTTTCTGTGAGGCCGTGATATCATCTCAATCGAGCTTATGGCTCTCCTACGGTAAAGATATACAGGGACAGATTAAAAATTCGAAGTGTCATCACATTCATTAAATGGATATCGTAGTAGCCTAAGGGAGCAATTTCCGCAGGACATCAGTACAGCATAAAAAAAAACAGTAACCCATAATGTTCCACTGCTGGGCTCGGGTTTCCTCTCAGGAGACGGTTAAGGCCATACGTCCCCACGCTGGCCAAGTGCGGGTTGGGGACTGGCAAGAATACGTTGTGGCTACGTAAATCTTGCCGTTGGATGTTTTTAAGCCGCCCGAAGGCCTCCAACTAAGCTTCACGACTGTTACTTCAGTACAGTATAGAAAGGGTAAACTTGAACAAACCCTATACCGAGTTGTCATAGGATTCTGACCAGCGTAGTATTGTAGGAGGAGGCCTATATCCACTGGGCTATTAATAATGTTATTACACATCTCAAACAGTCGTCTGATCCAAACTAGGCAGATCCATAGCAACCAGATAGCTTTTAAACATACATTTATATTTCTAAATACATAGATATTATAGACAAAATATATACAAACACAGAACAAGTGATCGTCTTCATCAAGCAAAGATTTATCACGGGTTGGAATGAAATCCACGAGCTTTGAGTTAACAATTAGGATCGCTAAACACTAGACGAACAGTCCCACCAAAGTAAAAATTATTATACCCAAAGCGTTATTTATTATACTTCTAAAAAAACCACATCAAGATGAACTTTTAAAATATATGCTAGAGTACAGACTACCTATACATGAAAAAGTTTGCATCTAAAAAACAACACAATTTTACAACCTATTGCGTCACAAAATACGGAAATGCCAGTATTAGTCATACTCTATATTAAAAAAATCTGTTGAATTAAAAATAATTTGGAAAACTGTTCCAAATTTAATTATTTTATCATTGGCATGTTTATTTTCCGGTGAGTGGTAACAGTAACAGTAAAAGTATATTTTCGAGGTCCGTACGCGTCTGAAAGGTCAGTGAACTTGTTTCAGTTTGTTAATTTTTATTCTCAGATTTTAATATACTTTTATACTTCAAAATTATGAGGTAATTCCTTTTGCCTGCGTATGAAAAAAAAAGACTGGCCAGAGAAATGAGGAACTATAGCTTTACAACAATAACAATTCATACTGTTTTTTTTTTTAATTGTGTTGAAGTGAGTACTGTTAAACTTGGCTGGTTTATATTAAATTAGTACACCGCGTGTTCAGCGTTTCATCATTCCATTTGTTAATTTCACAAGTCTAATTAAGATTCATAACACTGTAGTTGGTAATTAATTTACTTTCAACCAATTTTGTATTAAGCACAAGTGTATTCTTTCATTATTTACACGACTAAGATAACTCGCTCAGAAGATATAATGAGTTTCTTCCAGTACTCCTTTTCCTATTTCAATAATTTCATAACTTTTTACAAATAGCGTTTCTATATATAAATGTACAGCCTCATTCATTTCTATAAATAATATTAAACTTTAAAGTTGTAAATAATCATCGTCTGTTGTAAATTCTAGATTCCTTTTTTTTTTAATTTTTTCTATGATTCTATGACATTTTATATAAATTTTTTTCATTCCATCCCATTAGAATATAACGATCCTATATCCGTCTCAATCTAAATTTCCTCAATTTTTGATAATTAAAATTAAACTCAACATTGGCTGAACGCACAAATCGTAAAAAGCCAGAGAAGAAAAAAACAATGAGCTGTTTATGATGGGCAGACCACTTAGGTAACTAGGTCACAGTCGCCTGTTGAGCCTGCGGCACTAGGCTGTTATAGAGGTACATGATCTAGGTTAATAAAATATTAAACATAGAAACTGTCCATTAAGTAGACCCAGACACAGAGGCTATTCCATTGCGATACAAAATCTGCTCTACTCTCAGCAGTACAATGCACGCTGCCCTGCACACTGCTCAAGACAGGAACTGGCGGCAAGCTGTCACGATATTCAGAATTGAAGGTAGGTGGAGAAGGAAGTAGTATTAAGTAACAAAAACAAAATACAATTTGGTCCGATAACCTATGTTAGCTTGACGGTGGATGAAGGCTGCTTCCAATTGGTGTTCTTTAAAGTCGATGAGCGAAGCCTATGTTTATCAGGAAGAATACTGACATGATGTTTAGGATATATGCTATCCATCATAGCACTTCTATGTTTCTTTATATGAGCTGAGTCCAGGCGCAAGACAGATTTACGAGCTACCCGTTAAACGGCTTTGGTCCCCTGTTATTGGTCTCTTTCTAATCGTCTCGGATAACTATACCATAGGATTGTGAGAGTGAGGGATCAAAGAGTGCATCTGAGTTTTGTGCGCACTCTTGTGAACTATAATATCTCCTGTGTAGCTAGCTAGTCTCCGTTTAGACTATACATACATTGTGAGTACAGGCATAATTATTGTTACAATTAATATTTAATGCATATAATGAATACTCTATGCAGAAAATGTAGTAGAATATAAAGAACTTACATTATTCCATTTGATTAGTAACATAGTCAAATGTATACATATTTTCTAGAAAACAATGGAAAAGGCATAAATAAATTTAAATCTGTTTCTATAATGTGAATCTCCACCTCTTTTTTGATCTGTTAGGTACATTGTGACTTCATTCAAGAGATAGAACAAATAATGAGTCATTTCCAGGAAATTTCCTTACTTCATTCATAAACGAATTTCACTGGCTTATCTTATAGACACGAATAAACAAGTGAATCAGATGTTTAACCAAAATGAAGGTAAATTCCACAAAATATCAGTCATGACTGGAAAAATTGATAACGCTGACTAAAATTATAACAAAACGACTGTAAAATTAGTGTCATTTAATGAAATTATTGAGTGACATGACACCTATAATGAGCATATAAACCATAAAATTAAATAAATATTTCGGACATACGATACTTAACGCCATCTAGCGCTAAAACTTTTTTTTTTTTTTTACAACTCCCGCATTAGGAATATACATTCCTGTGTCGCGGGGATCTTTACAAACATACATGAAACGGACACAAAGTACACCCAGACTTAGAACAACAATTTGTGGATCACACAAAGTGTTGTCCCATGTAGGATTTGAACCCACAACACTTGGCACAGTAGGAAGCGGTGTGGCGACCACTGAAACCACTAGGCCAATCGTGTAGTCGAGTAAAACTAAGCAGAGCTCGTGCCCTGAGAGTTATAGTGACTGAATACTTGTACACTTTTTTTTTGTAAATACATAGACAACACTCCAACTTGAAAACAAATATTTGCAGATCATACAAACATTTGGTCCAACTTGAAAATCAAACCCGAGACCTCAGGACAGCAATCGTATGCGTTACCATTGCCCCCCCGAGTTAGTCAAATATCTTTCATAATATATTAAATAACGAATAATTATAGATTTAACTTGTATTTGTATAATAACAAGCGGCACAACACTAAAAGCCTAAAAGACATGACGAGAAATACAAATAATATTTTTGAAACAATTGGCAGCAGCATATTCAAAAATATTTGACTCAATACAATTCCAAATACGTTGGACAAAGGCTTTAAAAAATTGCAGGTATAATATAAATACATGACGTTTCCTCGTATCGCAGCTACCGTTACATTTCACAGTAAGAATAACGGTAATCAAAGGAGTCCAAGGAATTTAAAATATTATAGCGGAATCATCGACTAATGTATATATACCGATAGCTTGGATTTCGCAAAGATTTAAGTTGGAGACAAATCAGCAAGAAGGTTAAGTTAAGGATATCTTTAATCTGGGACTAGATGTGTTAATAACAGCAGTTCCCGTTTCCCTTCCATCTCAGGCGCATAGTGGCACACCGTGTTGTTGTAGTCGGTTCGATTCCGACACACCGCCCCGCCACAAACCCCGGTAGGGTGAAGGCCCGTGGGGGTTTCCACACGTAAAAAAAGGATAGATTTAAGTCAGTTTAAGTCATTGCCCATATGCACGAATATTTGGACAGCCTATGTCTTAGTGATATCAATAATAAAGGCTTAATATCCGTAAAATGGTAAATAACATCTCTTTGTCATCTAACCTTCACTTCTACTTAAAATTCAAGAAATTTAATAGATTGTTTGACTAGATTAATGCTATAAATGATCTGCCTTATAAAATATTCTTCAAGTTTCGTCCCAAGGTCTTCTATCATCCGCATTTAGACTTATTTGTAGCGATATCTTAATTCAAAGAAAAATAAGGAAATTAATTTCTTGAACTTGACCTTCTGCGGTTATATTCAAAGCTAGACACGTTGAAACTAGAAATATATAACTCCTCACTTATATAATAAATGTGAATGTTTGCTGTTTATTTTTTTACATATATGGCTCTGTGTCACTCGAATCTGCCTGATGGAAAGATCAGAATTCAAGAGTCATCATACATACTAACCACGTTATTGCGGTCTTTTAAGATTAATTCGTTTGTTAAAATTTCATACTCAGATCTGTTGAATAAATAGATCATCATAAGTTATGCATATACCTTAGAGTTATAGATAAAATCTCTCATCAAGTAAAGCCACCATATCTAATTAATACAATCTTACATTATATAAACATAATTCTACATATTTTTATCACCTAGTGTATAAAGAGAATATTTTAATACTAAGTAGTACTCTGCAACATAGCTATGTATAAATGATAACAATCTCAAACAATATAGATTGTTACAATATTCGCAGCAGCCTGTTAAAGGTAAACTTATTATTAATTGTTGTAAATGTAAGAGATAACTAGGGTTTCATTAGCAGGTTGTTCCATTTGTAAAGCTAAATAAATCTATCTTACTTGTATCACCATGGTTGTTGCATACGGCCAACACACAGGCAACTGTCAAAGAAAAACACTAATAGAAGGAGCTATGAATCGATTTTTGATAATAGAGTATAACTACCCTTAAATTGTGAGACTTAAACTAGTCTCTCCTAGTCCTAGTTTAGAATTTCATTTGATACTTTTGGCTGTTTACAAGTTACATAAGTTTGGCAACGACATGTTTGTTTTAAATTAAAAAATAGTTTTTTTTAAATGCAAGCTTTTGTTAATAAAAACAGTAAATTTAAAGCCTTTCATTTAATACCCATATAGAGTGGGTTGTCCAAAAGTATTTCCGCCTCCATTTTGTTACGGTGGCCATTTTAGATTAATAATAATACCGTTTAAAAGTAATAGCATTGTCATCAGACCCAAAGGTAGATTTCAAATTTAAGGTCAATCGGAAATCGGAAAGTGGATCGAATTTAACTTGCAAGATTTGATTACAGAAAACATGGGAACAGGTGAAACTAAATAAAAGTTTGTAAAATACATAGTTGTAAGCAGTTGGTATATGAGACACTAAGTAAATACGCACGAGAATGTACATTACAATGTAACATTTATAAATAATATTTTTGTAGGTAAATAATAAGGCAACCAGACTGGTATAAAAAGGAAAAAAGTACAATTACGTACTAAAAATTAAGAAATAGAACAAATTTAAACAAACAGTACTTATTTTCAAGGTGGCACTTTACTTACGCTTTATTGTGTGCTTAGGTACTAAGTGATAGAGTACCTTTTAAATTATTGTTATCAAAACTATCATTTAGTCACTTGGATTATAATGTCTATTAGTAATCTTGATAACTTAAGTGTGTTAATTACCAACTAAATACTCTTAGAAATAATAAATTAATACCTCCTCCTAACAAGCAATTCATAAGTCATAAAAAATCATCTAATCACGGCTAACAGTTGCCCGTCTATTGAAACCTAAGTGTCAAATAAGCTAAGTTGCGTGGCGCAAAATTATTTGAAGTATCTTTTATGGGGTAATAGAAATATTTACTAGATTAAAAGGCTAGTTTTTGACCGTTTAGTTCGGGTAATCGTACAATTACATTAACATATTTAGTTCTTAGCTGTTTATCAAATCGTCATGAAACTCAAAGAGTCACTCTGTTGAAAACAGAAAAGAATTATTCTAAGAAATATTCTCGAGCAAAAGCCAGAAAGCAAGCGAAACTGAGGACTTATACTAGTTAATTAACAATCACTTGAAACGTGGTCTTTAATGACCTTACAACTTTTATAGCTATTAATATTGTTGTAATTCCTACATCAAGATATTCGTTTAATTGTAATGAATTGATTTTTATCGAGGTTCTACTTTTCACAGTTTCACCATACTTTATGGTTTCTCAGGGTAGCAGCGTATAGCTTAAAATATTTAGTTTTTTAAACGTATTAAGATGACTAAAATAAAATAATTATATAAATTTCGGTCCTTTGTGTAAATAATACAGAAAACAAAAAGTTAACTTGTAATGAAATAGAACGCAATTCTTAATGCCCTAAAACAAGTCGTATCTAAGTAATGATTAGAATGACCTTTGTTTGTCAGAACTTTGTTAGGGTTGACACTTATGTATAATGAGCAAGCTCTTTTAATTATTGGAGTTTTAATAACTACTCAATAAACGTAAGGCTTATTAGTCCATTTGAGATAAAACCATCACATTAAGCTCATACACACATTCTAAGCCAATGTTATTAGATGACTAGCAAGAACAAAAAAATCCCTTTCAAGCAATAAAAGTCAGATTTTTTCGGAATGTCAGCAATAATTTGAATGCACTAGTAAAAAAAAATAATAAAAAAATTATATAAAAAAGGAATTTTATTACTGAGAGTATGTAATAGTTCAGATGACCACTGCAAGACTTGATGTTAATATTAGAATCTTGTTATAACAAAACGTAGTTGATAATCAAAGTTCTACTATTACTTATTATCTTACAACTACTATACTACAATAGCAGAAAATGTTA
Source organism: Hyphantria cunea (assembly GCA_003709505.1). Lineage (NCBI taxonomy): Eukaryota > Metazoa > Arthropoda > Insecta > Lepidoptera > Erebidae > Hyphantria > Hyphantria cunea. The sequence goes on from PKRV01002141.1 coordinate 87,749, forward strand.
ATGGTTAATGGCAGAAGTCTTCAAAGAAAGAATTGTTTTAACACGTAACAAAAATTCTGATATAAATAAATGTCTGTAGAAACAACACATCATAGTATTATTGTAAATATCAGCGATGTTTATTGTTCGAATAATTCACGGGGAAACTTCAAAGTCGGAATGATGGCAACCCTAAATATAAAATAATAATGTATGTATCTAACGCGACAGAAAGTATATATCAGTGTTTTTTACCCAACGAATTGAGTCATATCCTGTGAGTGCGACGAAGTTTTAAAAAAGTTCGTGTCACCTTTGGTAAATGTCGTCTTATTACGTATAATAGATTATGTGAGACTGAATAATGTATGTACTTGCGTTTATATAATACAGAGGCTGAATGTTCTAGTCAGTATTCATAGTGATCAACTTTGTATTTTGAATAAGCATCAAGCCTTATTGCATGCCATGTTTACATAGTATCAAATGAAGTTGATGACGCTATCTGTCTGCTTAGATCTTTTAAACTGCCTAACGGATTTTAACACAGTTTTTAGTAAACGATAGATAAATTCAAGAAGAAGACTTACACGTATAATACACGTATATTATAGTAGAAAAATTTGAGTATTTCGAAGACTTCCGTGAGAACCCCACCGGGTTGCTAGTATAAAATATCCAGTTTTGGAATTCACATGAGACACTGGAAAAAGTTGTATTATAGTTCTTAAAGCTCATTTTAAAATTTACAAAGTGCGTTTTAAGAATGAGTGAATAATTATATTTATAATGCATTTAGTTATCAATATGGTTTATATAAAATTAAATCGCTTGTTATTTACTCGTTTTCGTAGCCATCTGTCGCACAAATCGACTTACTTTTTAAGGTACCGAGAAGGTCATCATCTGCTTAGCAACCAGCAGTACGGCTTTTGTAAGGATCGATCAGCTGGTGATCTTTTAATATACCTGACACAATGCTGGGCTCGGGTGTTTGAGGTTAAGGGAGAAGCCTTGGCAGTTAGTTTGGACATTGCGAAGGCCTTTGTTCGGATCTGGGACAAAGGGCTTCTTTCAAAGCTCTCTTCCTATGAGCTTCCTGTGAAATTATGTGAATGGATCTGAAACTTTTTATCAAATAGAAACATTAAGATCGTAGTCGACGGTGAGTGCACTGACTCTATGTCTGTAAATGGTGGTGGGACACCACCATTTACAAGCAAGGCTGTCATCGCCTACTTTGTTCCACCTTCATATCAATGACATGTTGCAAATAAGCGGCATTCATTGTTATGCGGGCGATGCTCTTTATAACGGCCGCGCTAATAAATCTCGGGAAAACGTCATCAATAGTCGAAACTACGCTATCTGAAATTGAGACCTCTTTGGAAAAGGTCTCACATTTTTTTTTTACTCTATCCTGCTTCATAGCAATCTGTTTGTTTCAAACAATAATATATCAGTTTGTCAGGTCTCATATTGGGACAGATTTAATTTAGTTCAATTGAACCCCACAAAGACACAAATTTCACTACTAGAAAATTGCCACTAGCCGTATGTCCTCGTTTTAAAGACACGTCCTTATCTGCTTCGGTCAATATTGGAATAATTAAAGTCGACATATCGAGTTATGTCCAATTTTGTGGCCATTTGGAGGGTAAGGCCCAATTGACCTCGAAAAAGCTAGCCTTTCTCAATAGATCGAGACGATATTTCACTCCGGCCCACTGCCTTCTGCTTTATGAGGCACAGGTTCGGCCTCACATGGAGTACTGTTTTCTTCTTTTGGCAGGGACACCTCAGTGCCAGTTCCTGTGCATCTTCTATCACAATTATTGTGGGGAGTGCTCCGAGGAATTGTTTGAACTGATCCCTGCCACCTCTTTCCACCATCGTCCTACGCTACAACAGTTTCATCCCCATTATTTAGGTGGTTGGCAGTAAACAACTGTGCGATTGTCTAGAAACTTTTTGCCTTGCACAACAAGATTGTAGAACGAACTTCAAAAAGCCGGCAGCGTACATCTGACGCCTCTAGAGTTGTGCGTGTCCATGGGCGGCGGTAATCGCTTACCATTAGACGATAAGTATGCTCGTTTGCCATAATTCCAAAAAAAGGACATAAGGAATATAATTATGTATTTAGTTATAAAGTTCAGGGACAGGACTGTTTTTGTGTCACTGATTTTTTATTAGCCTTGATAAAGACAGCAGAAGATAAATCTTCCTCTAGCAAAAAAGATCAGAACTAGTGACCCAGTATACTTTGTATCGATGTTAATTCAATACATTTTAAAATATAATATCGTTTATCAAAAAGGCAATTACGTAATAGAATTTTGCAATACTCAAAAAACCCTCCATAAAAAACAAGATTAATCAGCTATGAAATTTAATAAAATGTTGCGTCATGTAGAAAGGCCCTTATCCTTGCGCTTTTTTACACTCGATCTCAAAGCCTTAATTACTTTCCTCTATTGGTTCAATACCGCTGTACTATAAGTATGTAAATATTCACACGTATATTTTTTTCCATTAAACATGCACTCTAAGTTCTTTTCATTGTGCTGCTGTTTAATTTCAGTTCCATATCATTTGGACCCACTGATTCTTAACTGATATAAGTGAGCAAAAGCTTGAATTCAGAGTATAATTCAATTTGAATCGTAATTAATTATCATTTGTTTTCGTCAATATATCCCTAGGAAATGTTAGAATTTGTAAATGTTTGTTAAAATTAAAAAAATTAAAAAGATCAAGTTACAGGTACAGCATTCATTTGCCGACTCGGACTTCGTATAGCATACGTTGGAGGACTGCCTCGTACATTCCTGGTATTAAATAACTGAGTATCGGGACATTCGAAGAGATTCTCCACCCTGTTAACGAAAAAAAGGTACAGCATTTACTTTGGGCGTAATATTGCTGGGGAAGTTAAAGAATTCTTAAAGAGATACCTCCTTTCCTAATAGGTTCTTCGTTTTAAAAGTTTTACCTATGCAAAAAGTCAAACGATTTAATTTATGCATTTAAACTGGTAGCTTGGAAGGAAATAACTCATATGTTGATATGTCTACATATTGATCTGTCGATACGAAAAACTTTGTACAGTGACCGATCAGGTTATACAGGACAAGTAAAATCCTACGCCCAGGTGATTTCTAGTCGAAATAAAAGTTGCCAAGGTCACCCTGGTAATTTTCCTCTTTTTATTTGCGTCGCATTTATCGCATGTTAACTTTTTTATTTTTAGGACTTTACCTTGATAAACAACTAGCACCAAAAAATATAGACGTGCGAACGCTGATGTTTGGACATTCTCTTACGTAATTTATTTGCTTTCTTAGTTTTTTGTGTTACTAACATTGACTCGAAATTATTTGAGACTGTAGAAGTGTTGTTGCTTTTCTATCCAGTTTCAAAGAAGATTTTTTTCTCACGTATTAAAATAAAATAGTTGTCGAACCAGTGCTGGAAATTCGACCATGTTTTGTTAGCTTGCGTATACATCGTAAAACACTTCAGAGTTGGCTGCAGGCTTCACTGTGAGCGATAAAACTGTTGTATTCACTTGGATCAAATAGAGAAAATAAAAAACTTGAACGGTGGATACCTCACGAATTGAGTGAAACGATCCAGCAAACACGCATCGACTGCTACGTTACATTGCTCAATCGGCACAATAATAAAGGGATTTTAAATAGGATTATTACCTGTGATAAAAAGTGGATCTTGTACGATAAGTGGACGCGCTCGTCGGCAATGGCAGAACTTTAGAGGACAGCCAAATTCTGCCCCAAGTGAAATTAAGACAAAAGTTACTTGTAATTGTTTTATTTACTAGTATCGGTGTCGTTCACAACATTTTTTAAAATTCTGGTCAAATAATTACGTCAAATATCTATGGTCAGCAACTGCAAAAAGTGATGGAAGAACTACCTGCTAAACACCACAGGCTGGTCAATCACTCTAGGTCACTGCTGCTTCAGGACAACGCTAGATCACACATTGCACAATAGACGACCGCTAATCAAGAGAGCTGCAATTGGAATGTCTGCGACATCCACCGTACTCCCTTTCCCTTGAACCATTTCTTCCGATTTTTTTTATGCTTATCTGCAATAAGTTTCAAATTATTAGCAAATTTGTTTCAAGTGCCTTCATATCTAGGCGTTTCCTCAGCAGAAGATTCCTAATCCTTCACTATCTATCACCAAGGTTTTGGATATCATGGCGTTTCAGTCGTTTAGCTAATAGTTGCCAACACGGTTGCCAGATTATTTGGATGATTTTCCAGTCGCGTTTTCTATTTCTTTCCCGTTAGTTTTAACTCTTCCTTCACAATACTTATGGTTAGAATCATGGATCTCTATATTTGTTAAAGACCATGGTGTATTTCAAATGGTTCTAAGGATACTATTTTGCAGCTTCCTAAGTTTGGATAACTTTTTACTAGGAAGAATATTTATCTCCGATGTGGCAGTCCAAGCCGCCTTCAGTAAGTTTATTGATTATCACCTCTATGTTTTTTTAGTAAAGAGATCAATAAACTACCTAAGAAATGATAAAAGTGCATAGATAACAATGGCACATACTTTGATTGATTAAATATGTTTTACAAAAATCGCCAATTTTAAATGTCAGCACCTAAGATTATTACCATCCCTAAAAGGAAGAATCCCGGATCTTTTTCCGATTACCGCGCTATTTTATCCTCTCTTCCTCTCCAAGGTCCTCGAACGTTCAATTCACACTCAACTTCAAATTTCCTTTCCACAAACCTATTCTAAATCCTCTCCAGTCCGGTTTTCAACCCGGTCATAGCATTACTACTGTTCTGGTTTAGATTACGGAGGACATCAGTTCCGCTATGGAGAACGGTGAGTTTACAGTCGTACACTTTTAAACTTCAGTAGTGCCTTCAATACACATACTGCTATGTATATTACGCTCTATTAACATATTTTCGATTGCAATTGACTAGTTCACAACTACCTGTTTGGCAGCTGAAAGCGCATTAGCATTAACAACTCTTCTTGTTGTAGTACTAACACTGGTGTACCTCAGCGCGGCATGCTATCTCCTTTACTTTTCTCCGTTTTTATCAATACTATCACAAATTATTTGTCTTCGTCCTACCTTGACGTGGATGATCTCCAGATTTATATTACGGAACCACCGACTAATCCAGCTACTACTGTTAACAAATACTGACCTGGAAAAAATCTGTAAATGGAGCATTTCCCATGATCTGAAGATGTGTTATATCTAAGGCCCAGGTCATTGTCGTTGGAAATTCTAGAATGATATCCAAAATACGATTGAACTTCACTGTCTCTTTTGACGTCATGCCTATCCCGTATTGTTAACAATAAGAATCATATTCGGTTTACGGAAATAGGAAACATGTTGTCTCCTATTATCGTAAAAAGCTTAAATGGTTACCCATCCGCCTTCGCTTGAATGAACACGTTTCACACTTTCTCTTCTTCATAACATTCTCTTTAATCCTCCACGCTACCTCAAATCGTGGTTCACTTTCTTACACAACTCATATTCCAAATTACTGAGGTCGTCAGAGAACCCGAAACCGAAAATGACTGGCAAATTTTCAAAATTTCTCGACCAAACCTTTTGTATCCAAGCAGTCGCAATTAGACATGCACAAACACTAACTGCATTCAAAAGACTGATAAAGAAGTATTACATGAGAGACATCAATGTCTCTTAACCTGCTATTTCTATTTATTCAACTCTATCACACTACTAAATTTAAGTAAGTACTCAACTGAACATTGAACTTATTCCTTGTTTGTATTTATTCAATAATCCACACTAAGTATTACTGTAACAGTATATAATAATATTTTTTTCTTACCTTGTTTTACACCAGATACTACTCTACACTTTATCTTAATTCCGTTTTCTCTCCATCCAATAGTTGCCTGTAAGGAATTGCCTCCGGACGATAAGGCCGCCAATTGTAATTCTCTAATTTTAGTTAACCTTGGAACGAATTTGGTGTACAATAAAGAGATCTATTATTTTATAATTTTCCTCAAAGGGGCATAAAGTTTTTGCTTTCTGTATTAATATAAAGATAATAACACTAGATTTAAGAAGGTGAGCTTGTGAGTGTACCACTAATCATTGCATGGTTCGTTGGTTTCAAAAGTGGGAGATATAAAAAACGCAATGAAACGCATGCAAATTAAATTATATCAATATAATATTAATTATGGTTCACAAACGATGAATATCCGGCAATCAAATGACAAAGTGACTCATTATTTTTACATACAGTCATAATATATTTTAGAAGGTAAGCCTGTCATCGTCACGGCTACATTAAAAAGTATATGATATATTTTTGTAAGTATGTTTTTAACTCGGTCACTGTCGAAAGAGAGTGGCCAATTTTCGCTTTGGATTAAGATAACCTTCTCCGATTTCGTCCGAGTTGGATGATTATATCATGATATAAATGTAAATTTCAGTTACTCTTAAATCCTTCGTCAATATAAAACAAAAAATGTCAGAAATGAGATGATGAATACTATATTAGTTACGGAGTATGATTTGATAGCTTAGGCTTAGCTTAACAAAGTCTTTAAAAGGATTAGGTATATAGCTAAACATATAATTATCGTCAGTTAATATATTTTAAACAGGTACTAAGCGAATAAAAAATATCTTACCTTTCATTAGTATCCGTAAATATTTCATATTAAAATGTCAGCCACAGGCCATAATATACTACTACTATAGTATCTCGCGTTTTAACTAGTTAGTACAGTATAGCTATCATACATGATATGGTTTTTAATTTGTAGTTAAAATCTGTGATCTTTTCATAAAGATAAACTTAAAAAAACTTTTGTAACATTTTTGCTACCATTTTATTATAAAAATATTTCGTTCCGTTAAGGGAAATGTAATACAAGATATTATACTACTAGACAAGTAACATAAAGACTGTACAAAATGACGTAACTACGAAGAAGTTGAAAGAAAGTTAGTGTGTCGCAAGAAATGGAGAAGAAAGTTTAAAGTTTTGAACGTTTAAGAAAGTGATTACATTCCTGACGAGCTTTTACGCTAGGTTTCGCTCTCGCAGAATTAGATATTTTCATCCCCTATTTCACCCTCTAAGGGGTGGCATTTTCAAAATTCCTTTCTTTCTTCAAAGAACCCACACCAAAATTTCAAGATTCTAGGTTCACCGGTTAGGCCTGTCCGTTGATCTCCAGGTGGCGTAGTCAGTCACCTTCCTCTTTTATATTTATATAGACAACATTACATGGTTCGTGTAATATAGTAATAATAAGTGGTATAATAACAAATACAAATCTGTCATGTTTCTTACAGTACTTGTTCTTACAACATTAAGATATGATGTAAGAGATTGGTGCATACAAAACAAAATTAACCATTAGTCAGACCAACAAAAAATTGTCTTACTAGTTATTATTACTATAAAATTCTTTCATATCTTTTTATACTGTGAGCCAGTGAGTGATGACCTCACCCTTCATCTCAATTGAGTTTTCACGCTCTATATATGTTGCAGTTCATTAGCTAAATTTGTTATTTATGGTTTTATTTGATTTCTATTTTTATACGAAAATCGTAACACACAAATAGAAGGTAGATGAGAAAACAGGGAACTTGATGATAATCGACTAACTCAAGAGTCAGAAGTATATTGCCATCAATTCTGTCCCTTTCCTCAAAATTATGGAGGGGGTGATCCAAGTTCAGGTAATATCACTTATTTGATTACGATTATATAGAGTAAGTTTCGGTTTCGGCCGAAACTGAGAGTAAGCCCGAAATTTCGGTTTCGGCTAAAAAAACAGTTTCGCTAGGACAGCAACAAAAGACTTTCTTCAGTTGTATCTCTGAAATACGGTCGGACCGGTCCAAATGTGTCGAAGCTTGGAAATATTGTTGCCATTCTGTCCCGTTTATATCTCTGCACTGGCCTTCGGACATACGGCTATAACGTCTCTTGTTTAAGACACTGCAGTCTCAGCCTTTTTCCTCATTAGAGATTTGGGATACCTTTTATTATTACTCGTCCTTCATAAAATTGTAGCTACAGTTTTAGGCATAAAATAAATATTAGAGAATAGACGAAGACATTTTAAAAAATGTTTTTTTTATTTCACCACCACTAATATCTATATCACTTAGAGATTAAAACCGTGATTGTGTGCCATGTTTATCTGATATTTAAATATTGCAATCATTTACGGTCGATTATTTCCTGCGATTTAATTATTAGTAACTATACATCATGCGTTCATTTACATACACACTCATACAATAATAAAGTGCAAATAACTGTCATGTTTAATTCATAATTGCATATTGGATCAAGCGCATAAGTACAAAGGCATTGAGAAAACCAATTGGAAGCATGAACAATTTACTGAGGTGATAGTTATCATAATTTTATGATTAATGCCTCGTGTTTCGTGGCTAACTATAACTTTTTTTTAAGATCAAGGTACCAAAATGACTCGACTCTCTATACTGCCTGTTAGAAAGCATGAGTAGAATCCAAAAGTGATGGTCACCATCCTTAATGCGAACGTGGAAATATTACCATGGTGACCCACATTATGTCGGCCTAGTGAGATTCTTTTTCATGGGTATTACCGAGGGGCTCATTTAGTCGGTAATAAAAGAGACTGAAAAATAGTTACAACAAACTTTCTCAAAAAGACTAGGTACCTATATGCCAGAAATGTAACACTCTCAATAACTATTTCAGAAATAATTAATGTTTCAGTATATTTAGCACGTAATCTGCTTAATATCGGTGCAAAGCCTGAAACGCAAAAACAGTATGAACCAAAGAAAATAAACAAGATAACTAAGAATTACTTAAAGAGCATGAAATATCTGAATTTATCGTTAACTAGCTGAGCCCCGCTTTGTTACTCGCGGTACAACAATAAACGCGAATAGCCCTGCGAGGCAAAACTAGTCTAAAAAAATAGCCCAAGTTACTCCTTATACCATCAGCTATCTCTCTGTTAAAGTCTCGTTAAAATTGGTAATGCCGTTCCAGAAGTTAGCTGAAACTAACAGACAGACAGACGGACAGATAGATAATAATTAAAAAAATGTTTTAGTATATATGCCGTGTATACATACAAATGCATTAGGCAAAAAGCGGTTAATTTCATATTACAAACAGACAGTCCAATTTTATTTATTTGTTTAGATTAGTAAAGTCCAGAAAACCGTTTCTTAAAGAATTTTAAGGACAGGACAGTACATTCATCGACAGTTCAATCGACAATACCGCCGCAAGTGGACACCCGCAACACCAGAGGCGTCACAAGTGCGTTGCCGGCCTTTGAGGGATTGACCTATGGGCCTCCGGTATCCTCACTGACTCGGTGAAACACAACGCAGGCACTGTTTCAAACTGGTTTTCTGTGAGGCTGTGGTATGGCTCCGGTCGAGCCTGCCTATGCATGCTGAAGCATGGTTCTCCCACGATAAGTCGTCGAATATCTTCGAAGTAGACACTTGATTACAACCTGAAGCAGTTTTCTTTTTAGCATTAAGGTACTTCGGCGCCGGGATATGGTAAATGTAAAGTTGCTAAACTTATAAACAGTAATCAGCGTGCCGTTATTATAACAATTTGTGGTTATTCTTATTACAATATGTCCTGTATCCTAATTTATTATTAATGTATCCTAATGACAGTATAATAATATACCTGAATATTGTTACAAAAGGTTTGACATTGAAATTTTACCGCACGTTATTAGCAGTCGTGTATAACTTATTGCTTAGCGTATTTTTAAATTAGTATTGTTCCGTAGCGAAATTTCCTACCTTATATTTCAAAGACTTTTTATTTTCCAAAATTATGTTGTTTTTAGTATGAATAACATCCTGGTTATTTTAATGAAAATACTAAGTATAAGCGGGGGACTGTACAAACATACATGAAACGGACACAAAGAACACCGAGAGTCAGGATAACTATTTGTGGATCACACAAAGTGTTTTCCCATGTAAAATTTGAACACAACACTTGACCCAGTAGAAAGCAGCTTAGCGACCACTTAAACCACCTTGACAATCGGGCTGTCGAAGTTAGTATTGATCATTAGCAGGCAGATGAAGCATTAATTAATATTTCAAATTACAGTTTTGTACTAATTTTAGCATTATCCTCGGGGAATTTTATCAATTTATTATAAACCCAATACGCATACTGTATTTTCCAAGAGTTAAAATATATTAATTATTATTTAATTGATTAATAAGTTTATTCCTGGTATAACACTTTTATACCGAGGGAGAGCCACGCTTCTTTGGTGTTGCGGGTTTCTATGGGCGACGGTAATCGCTTACCATCAGGTGATACGTATGCTCGTTTGCCCCTTCTTACATAAAACAATCTTCTCATGTGAAAACTGTTGCTGTTTTTAATTTCACTTATTAAGCACCTTAAATACTTCCTGGCCTCACGAGTTAGATTAAAACATTAACCGTCGCCCGAGTAAAGCGTTAAACAAGATGACGAGTCCTATCTGTAGTGGAGAAGTAAAATACGACCCTCTTGTTGGTCAACGGTCTAACCAGATAGAGGATAACAGGGGCATGGCGTTGCTCTTGTTTTCTAAGCACTAAAGGAGTTCATCGATGTTGTTTAATATTCAAACATAATGCAAAACATTATATTATATGCGATTGTCTATTAGGAGAACACGGATACACACGACATACCAGTATGTGGGCTCGACTAAATGAAGTCGCATAACCTTTAATAGTTTTTGCGTTGTCCATCGTCCTGTGTACAAGGATTCAATCACATTCATCATTTGTCTTAAGATATTCGTAAGACATTGATTTACGTTCCTTTGCAAATACATCTTTTTTGCATCATTGATATTCCGATGTACCAGAAGAATAATTCAAAAATACTATACTACAGGCGGACTGATGGTTGCTGTAGTCGACAAGTGTGAGAGTGGAGACCACGATTAGGCAAACGTAGTTTAGGGCGCCCTGCGGCACGATGGACTGACGACTTCAGGAAAGTAACTGGCTATGGATGGATGCGGTCTGCCTAGGATCGGGATGGTTGGCGCTCTTTGTCGAGGCCTTCTTTCAGCAGTGGACTGCAATAGGCTGAAGAAATAGATTTTTTTTTAAGACCATTTATTAAATAGGTTTAAAGGGTTTTATTGAGTCTGTATTGGAATTACCGGAGTAGCTAATTACATTGTGCATCACATGAACAGTTTTTAAACATCCTCTCCAGGAATAGGCCTCTCCTTAAAATGATGAAACACTGGCAAGACAGATCAGTATAGGGCTGGTTTAAAGTTTATTTTCTCTTGGCAGTGCTATTGACCTGTGTAGCTTATTCCCTTAGTCGCCTCTTAAGACACTCATGGGACGAATATAGGTGACTTTTTTGGTCTAGTAGTTCACGCATGCGACTGCCAATCAAGAGGTCTCTGGTTCGAATCCTGGGTCGGGTCAAAAGTATTACAGTGTTTTTCTGATTATAGAAATACTAAACAACTGCTTGGAGTTGGGTAGTTGAGGTCTGAACCCCGAGCCTCGGAGAGGGCGGTAAGCTGTCAGTCCTGCGCCTTATCTCTCCCCGGTCGTGTCGGTTAACCGTCCCATCGGATTATGAGAGAGATGGAACAGAGAGTTCACCTGTGTTTGCGCACACACTAGTGCACTATAATATCTCCTGCATAGTTGGCTGGTCTCCGTTGAGACTGGCCGCCGTGGCTGAAATCGGCTAGGAGAACATCAATCAGTTATTACAAGACAACGTCAGTCGTTAGCAAAATTAAAAAACAAAAAAGACTAGAACTTCACATTGCGCTTGATCGAAATTAACTTGTCTGTACAGTGCTAGCTAACATATACAGTTTACTTACTACGCAGAAAAGATATCTACAAAATAAAACTCATATGAAATTACTTCAACATAATGAAAGAATACATCATTATTTATATATATAGATGATATAAATACTATATGTATATATAATTACACTTAAACATAGATTAGAGTCTAAAGCAAAATATAGACGTTTTATAGCAGTTGTTATAAACTTAGGTATAATTATTTTCAATGGAAAACGCATTTTCGTAATGATCGGTTATTTTAGTAATGTTGGTCGCAAAATGTATCTACTTTAGTTTCCGATGACTAAGTGCTTAGAGATGCATTATACATTATTAGCTAACTATACACAGTTTTGAACACTTTCGCCAAGTACAGAAAACATCTCCTGTTAATGAGCTTCCTCATAGTACTTTTTTATGAAGTAGGGGGTAAACGTGCAGATGTTTGCCTGATGGTAAGCGAATATCGCCGCCCATGGACACCCGCAATATAAAGGCGTCACAAGTGCGTTGACAGCCTTTGCGGGATGTGGAAGGGGATGGGGGAGGAGTTGGAGTATGGGCTTCCGGTATCCTCACTCACTCGGTGAAACATAGCGCAGGCGCTGTTTCACACCGGATTTCTGGGAGGCCGTTGTATCACTGCGGTCGAACTAGCCCATGCATGCCTAAGCGTGGCTCTCCCGCATTTTCCTTTGTCGTGTGTAATCCTCCATTCTGTTACCTTACCGGGGCTTGTAGCTGCGTAGTGTATAGAAATCAACCCGTTTAAACTCATATAGTGTGCTCCTGTATGGCTGTAAGAAGGATGATCAGATGAGAGCTGTATATTTTATTTACTTCACTAAAAAATATTACACAAAATGACATCTTTGTTCTCCAAAACCGATGGTATTTTACCTCTCTCGGCTCATTACCCTTTCTAACTTTAATTTGTCTTTTTATCCGTCTAAAGACGATTATAGGTCGGAAATTAAGTTCGAACAATTTATAAACTTCTTCACTGTATAAAAATATTAAGCCTTACCTAATTTAAATCGTTATTTATTTCTATTTTAAGCAAACTTATTAAAAGTTTACGTCAATCAATAGTCACAAATAAGTTCGTCACCATTAAATATCAGACGCTAATTAAAGGCATATTTCAGGTTGTGAATAACAAACCGATAAATAATATTCCATTATTATTTTATATAATTAACACCAAATTACTAGAAAAGTATTTGCGTTAGTGCAGTTCCTGGTATTGTAGGAAGAACCGATTTCATTTCAATGAATAAAAATGATGAAATAAGCTTACTCAAATGTAGCATTTTATTCACATTTGTAATCTGTTTAACAACCTAATGCTCATCTCTGAGGTCTTCGTAGTGAGGATATACAAGCGCTGCAAAGCATTCCACAACTTGAATTTACTGTTAAATTTCACACTATGGTATAACAGACAGAAGTTGTATGCCACCATAATAATCACAGTTGTAATACAAACACATTCATTGACTGATTAGATCTGACAACGTTGTATCGTACAGCAACTTTTACATCAGTAAGTTGTTAAATTGTTTTTTTTCGAATGTTATTATCTATTGCTTCTTAATGATTGTGTCTCGCTACCTAGAAACCATACTAACAAAGCAATAGTATGAGTACAATACAACATTTTACATTCCTTTTTCACCACAGTTCTGTTAGGTACATTATCACGATATAAAAGGTTAAGGTCTTAAACTACATGACGTTATGTAAGATTGTTAATTTTCTTCGTGAGCATCGACAAATCAGTTCTCGTACCAATCACTGGTAACCTTTATTTGATTGTAATTGCTCTGTGAATCATGTGAAGGGATTATAGCTTCCCTTCGTGACGTTTGAAGTAAAAGGGTACAGAATATAATATATATTCCGGTAAGAACGTGACAATCTTGGCAGCAGTCCTTACCTTTTTTTATATTATAGATGCTTGTTTAATTTGCAAGGACCAACTTGATGTCCCTACAACTCGTAGGTGTTCTACAATTTCAGGTTGGACTTAGATTATGTAACTATAGTTTCTTCATCGTTGTTCCTTTTTTATGAGCAAAATTACTGCAGTCTCGTTCCCTTTTCCCTATCCGAGACTTACGTTTTACATTAAATTTGTTGTCAGTATTTCTTAAGCCAATTAACGTTCTTCCAATGTTTCACGCTTAGAAATGATTTTAAATCCTTAAAGAAGGTTAGCTCATGATATAAAATAAACTACTAAAAGTCCTTTAGAATGTTACACATTATGATGATGTCTAATTAAAACTAAGCAAATATGTATAAGTAAATGTAGACTAGCATTTTCAAATTTAGCAGCAATTTATTTTCCTAGATATTGGCTAATTTTATTCCCGACTAAGCCGTTTTCAATTGTTTCAATTGTTATGGCCGTTTTCAATAACCTATCTTGAGTTAACTATAGATACATTACTGAGGATATCGATTAAAAGTCAAAATTGGGAATTGAACGATACAATTAAACAATATTTTTTCTCTGTATTCAATATGTGAGTATACTTAAAGGCGTTAAAGCCAGAATCGTAAAATGTTACTTCATGTCTTAGCAAGAGATATCTGATATATCTAATAGCCTTTTTACGACAATAATAAAATATTAAATATGATATTTCTTGCTTATTTCATGGTGCATTTATAATAATAGTAAGTACGGCCCTGATCTTTGACCTCAGCGGGTACTGCACGTGGGTTTACACTGCGTTAGGTACTCAACGCGAGTATATTAATCACCAGTATGGCATTACTCAGAATGTATAGCGTAATGACGACTTGCTGAGAGAATGCTGATGAATCTCATTAATAGACATCGAAAAAATAAGGTTATCATTCGATTGAATTACGATCAAGAATAAACTAATCTCTGTAAACTTGCTTACCGTCCTCAAAAAAAAGGAAGAGGTTCTCAATTCAATTTTTTTTATGCTTGTTGCGTTCAGAACTCATAAACCGTTATTGATGAGTTTAATATGGAAAATACGTTTTTATCTCTTATCTATCAATCAAATCAATTGATAAGAATATCCCGTTTGGTCTGGTCTGTAAGGTGTGGATTACTTATGAATTAAAAATACAATTTATCGCAATTAATTCTGTGGATTCATACTCCAAATAATATACATTTCTATGTTACTTGAATTATTACTTATAAGGATTAAAAAGGAACCTAAATAACCTACATTAAAATTAAATTAAAATAGTAAGAAATACAGAAAAAAACAATGAAAGTATCTACAATATTCACAAAGAAGCGTCAAATTCCTCTGCATCATCTCTTGGTGACGCCACCAGAAGGCGTACTGGAAGCGGTCCAAAGATACTGGCAGCCATATTATTTACTTACTTAATTATTATTTAATTTGAGATATATGTATATGACTACATTATCAAAATATAATTGATGCTTGTAATGTATCAATGTTTAAAACACAAGAATACGTAAATATTATTCAAAAGACTTATGACAACCATATGCAATCGTAATGTGTATACTAATACTTGTAATAATCATGTCAACATACTGTGTGTTACCGTTTTTTAGCTTATTATTATAATAAACTGAAGAACTTAGTTATGGATTTTTGGATGGTAATTATCCGAGAAACCGTATATGAGTACCCGACGACTTAGTCAAGAGATGATTTGACTTGGTCTATCCTAGATTCGATACTTTTAACCGACTTCAAAAATGGGGGAGGTTCTCAATTCGATTGTATTTTTTATGTTTGTTACCTCAGGACTTTGAACTGGGTCAACCGATTTTGATGATTCTTTTTTATTTGACAGCTGGTGCTTCCCGTGTGGAGCTATTTCAATTTGGGATGACACAGGAAGTAACAGTTCTCGAATTAATTTTTTTGCTATTTTTTTTGTTCTTTAGTATAATCTTATTAAATTATAAAAAAGTTTGTGAGTGTGTGTGTTTGTTACTTCTTTACGCACAGCAGCTGAACCAATTTCGTTAAAATTTGGTATGCATGAAGCTGAAACCCTGGATTAACACATAGTGTACTTTTTATATCTATAATTACTAATATTTATATAGAAATTAATAAAATTACCTGGTGAATGCTGCGTAAATAGATAGAATCATAAAATTTTCCAAGAAATTATTATATAAAACTCTAAATATAATAATGAGTCCGCGGCACATTATATCTACATAAACTTTAAAATAGGCTAACTGTAATATGTACTGCTTTTATGTATTGAAATTTTAAAATTCTGGGCTGTTTTTAGGTGAACTTATCACACTTATATTATAAAACCAAAAGGTAAGAATCCTAGCTCTCTACGATCTGCGACAAAATGAAATAAATAAGTCAGCATAGCCAGGTCTCCCGTTCACAGTCCTCGATGAAATTAACTATCGTAAATTGCCAGCTGTAAATTGCTATCTTTTCGGTGCTAACCGGTAACGTAATAGATAAATGAGTTTTTTTAGTGCATTTTTCTGATAAATCACGGGTAACAAATTCCCTTTCCCTAATTACGTCTTGTTTTACATACATTTGACCCGTAAATCGTGTTGAGGACTAGGTGGATTAGCCAGCGAGTAAAGATGCCAAAGATTTTCTAAAGATTTTGTGCGATTTGTAGCGACTTATAACATTAATATCACCAGAACACTGGATACAAGACTTAAGAAACGCATTTATCCATCACAATTGATTCCCAATGCTAGTTAAAATTATTGATTGGTATTCTAATCGATCGCTTCCTGACGGAGAATAACAAATTCATTTTATTGCAAAAATAAATGGTCCATTGGAAAGACAGCAAGAACTGAGATGATTCAAAATTTGTACGGCTGTTGCAAAAATAGGATAGACACAACCCTAGCTAGCAATCAATCGATTGAACGAAGGCTCCATCCCCGCTTGTTCTGATACCTAGCCTCAATCACCTCTACACGATGTTATACCAAGAGCGCAGCTAGTCTAATCAAAAAACAGATGTTCCTAAAACTCTACGGTTTGAAACGGAAAGAGGTTGTTTTGTCGGAAATAAGACGTAATTAAGACAATATAAACACAGAAGTAGTTTCCTCAGTTCAGCTACTTCTATCGGTAAAATGTTATATATTTCAATTCTTGAATTTCAGAATAAGATTTCTGTATTTTTATGCTTTTATAATTATTACTTAGTCTATGGTAAGTTTAAGTACTGTTGTGTACTTACTGAAATTAAATGTCATTTATCAGTTTTAAAATTCTAATCCGACACTGAGAAAATAAATAGCGTAGCGCACTTTACTAAATAGTAGATAATATCTTATTCAATTATATTTATGACTGTATCCATTATGAAGTAGGTGCCTGCAATTACGTTCATACACAGTACAAGATATTATTAATATTAAAGTACAAATACAGTTCGAATACGTCAGAGAAACACAGTCGCACTATCGCGTTATTCGCGTACCGTTGCTTTCAAGCCGTAGATTGCGTTTTTTTTTAAAATGACAACTCCCGTATTAGGAATATACATTTTTGTGTCACGGGGATTTTTACAAACATACATGAAACGGACACAAAGTACTCCCAGACTTAGAACAATAATTTAAGAATCACTCAAAGTGTTGTCCCATGTAGGATTTGAACCCACAACACTTGGTGCAGTAGGAAGCGGTGTGGCCACCACTGAAAGCACTAGGCCCACCGTGTAGTCGCTTAGAGGGCACCGTGTAGAAGAAACGCAATTAGCGTTTAGTGCCCTCAGCATACTGAATATTAAAAAAAGACAATATTTATTGTAATTAACAGAAAAATATATATACAGAAACATAACTAACATACAGATTTATGTTCTTCAATAAAAAGTTGAATTGATTAGTATAATACTAATCAATTCAACTTTGTTAATTCAACTATCACAAAAATAGTCGGCAGAACTATAGAAAATAATTCTCTACATATTTTATTGAATGAGAGAAGCGCTTAACATGATCAAAAAGAAAGATATAGAAACAATGTCCACTGATACAGTCTCTATATACATAGATTGTAGTCAATATATTTGTCACAAAGACGTCTCATATTTCTAGTACATTAACTGAAACATTACTTGATATAAGGTTATTAAACAGATTATGGTATTTGCTATTGCGAATAACGTTATATGAAGTCGCCAGTGTTAATTGCATTGCAAGTTGCAGTCAACCGTTGTAGCAATGGTTCGCATTGTAAAATGTAATAGCTGATTTGAATTGTGCACGGACGCGAAATGACTCCCACACAAACGTGACAGTCCTGAGGACTGATAGTTAATGATCTATTTTGAAAGTAAGCTAGGTAGTAAATGGACTAATACATGAGATATAGCGATGTTGGTAAGGATTAAGTCTAAGGGATAGTTAGCAAAACAATTCGTGTAAAATCTTTAATACATAAATATCTCGTCTCACGAGTTTTTTTTTTTTCAATTAATAGTGGGCAAACGAGCAGACGTATCGCATGATGGTAAGCGATTACCGCCGCCCATGGACACCCGCAACACCAGAGGCGAAAGAAGTGAGTTGCCGGCGTGGGGAGAGGAATAAGGGGAAGGGTGGGACTATGGGCCTCTGTTATCCTCACTCACTCGGTGAAACACAGCGCATCGCTGTTTCGCACCGGTTTTCTGTGAGACCGTGGTATTACTCCGGTCGAGCCGGCCCATGCATGCCGAAGCGTGGCTCTGCCGCGTGTTTGTTGGTTATCTATGAGAATAGGACATAGAGTATATTTCACCCACTTTTGCTACTCTCCCTCTCCCTATCCCTCAAAGGTCGGTATCACACTTGTGACGCCTCTGGTGTTGCTGGTATCTATGGGCGGCGGTAATCGGTAACCATCAGGCGATACGTCTTCTCAATTGCCCCCTATTCCATAAAAAAACGCGAAACTAAAATTTTCATTGAAAAAGTTAAAAGATATCATAATCATCATCATCATCAACAACCTTTATTAGTCCAAGGCTGGACATAGGCCTCTTATTAAAAGGAGGTTTTAGCCTACTATACCACGGTCCCTAGACGGGTTGATATAGGGCTTGCTCTGGGAATGACCACATGTCGGACCGCCTCAGGGAGGTGTTGGACGCTAGTTTGGCGTCCGGACGCTTCCCTGAGTGCTGGAAGAGCNCGCAGAGTGGCACACCGTGGTGGTTTAGTGGGTAGTCTGGCTGGTGTCAGTCAGGAGTCCCACACGAAGCGAACCCCCTGTACCCGCAGGGGGGGGCGAAGTGCGTAAAGGCATTCCACCACGTCAAAAAAAAAAAAAAGGGCTTGCTCTGGGAAGGGTCTGGATGTCGTAATAAAGCGATTCCCGGATCTCTCCCGTCTCAAGCGCAGAGTGGCACACCATGTGGTTTTAGTCGGTTCGATTCCGACACACTGCCCCACCGCAAGCCCCAGTGCGGTGAAGGCTTGAGGGACGTAAAAATAAGGGTTATTCCAAGTTTTTTTTCTCCTTGCTAAAATGTTCTGCTGCGTATTTTATTCCCTACTCACCTCTTACGACACCTATGGGATGAGTAGGAGTGAACACTCTGTATTGTAGATACATCACCACACGGATTAGAAGATATCACTATAAAATAATTGCACAAGAAACACAAAGCAAGTTCCTAACAGGTAATTTGTATGTAGTCGGCAGAACAGTGGCCTTATCGTAAATTACGATCACATAATAAGTATAGGTATGTGAGATTAGTCTCAGGAACTAGTTATCAAGTTACTGCATTTGTTCATATCAGTGTACTGTTAACAAAACAAAACGTAGAAAATATTTTTAGTTAAATTACTCACACTAAAACAAAACGAAATATAGAACATGTTTTTATTTAATGTAAAAAACTTTTGATAAAATTTATGTAACCTCTGTCACCTAAGTCATTATAATAAATCTGTTGACACCTTATTCGTTAAAATTATGGCTTATTTGTTTAGGCGTTATCGTGGAACAAACAGACAACATATAGACTTTAGTTCAGCCGTAGTCGAGTAGTTAATAGTTTTCATTTATCTATTGAAAATGCAGATCAAATATGCGATAATTTCTAAAACTATTAGACAAATGATTATTTTCATATCGAGTAGAGTACCTACACATAATAAACATCAAGAGAGTAAAAATATAGAGTCCATTAGGACTGAACTGAAAACTGGGGATGACAGTAGTGCCTTACAAAACAATTAAAATGTAATTAATTAATGTCTGCTTAAATCACTATATACTGCTTGTTTCCATATAACAAAAATCCTGGAATATAAGAATAGTATAAATACGTTTCTCTTCATCATTGGCACAGAAAAAGTTTAAAAAACTATAGCCCGATTACGCGAAACTTTTGCTAATTCTACCCCATTCATTCAAAACAGTTCTGTAGTTTATGCACGGCGGATTATTAAAATATACACAGAATGCAAAAGTGTAACCTTTCCTTTTGCATTAGACTCTTTCGGGCAAAAGGTAGGTGGTAAAACAAAAGTCACAAAAAATAGGTATGATAAGCTTTAGTATATCTTCATTTCATAAATTTAATACTTTTAACTTTGATATATTGTTAATGGTTACTTAGCAGATCTCAAAAGAAACACATACATACATACATTCACGTATCAAGAGTTAACCAGAACAGTATTTTAATACCTACCCATATTTTGTATTATAATTTAAATATCATTTACATAAAAGGGGATGAGCTAATTTTCGTCAGTCGGACATTATAGGAATGGGGTGGGACAATGCGACTGAATGGATGCCGTAGCGATTAGTACGCTACGCCTATATATAGTATAGCCCACAGTTCAAACTGCACACAAGACAAAACGAGTTGTCTTTTAATAAGAAAACTCAAAAGATATATAGAAATAAACAAGGAACACTTATATAGTACTTGATTTCATTAGAATACGTTTAAAGCAAGACTGTTATTAGTATTCATTACTAACCATTTAAACATGTTATCTTAATAATTTCTTCTAACCACATTGCTACTTGATTGACTTGTAGATAAACAAGTACCAGATGCATTTTTTTCTGCAGGACAGCCTGTTTTCAACTACTAGATATAAATATATTTTAAATTGATAAAACGTGAAGAGAATTGCTTATGAAAAATATTCATGGAATATTCAATATCCACAAAAAGCGGAAAGCTGCAGCTATTTGTTTTTTTTATATATGTAATAAGCCTGCCAAAGTGATTCTAATCTACCCTATCGAAAGTATAAGCAGAATCCAAGAGTAGCTGTCACCACACACATTGCGAATGTAGACACACAACAATCTAGTATGGTGACCCAAACTATGGCGGCCTATTGATAAGTCTCTGCATCATTGGGCCTCCTGTCTCGCACTCACCAACTAAACAACAGCACGAATACTATAATTTTAGGTTGGTGTTACAGGGTAGGATCGCCCTAGTTATGTTGACACAACGAGGTGGGCCCCTACTTGTCGGATGCCAAATTCGGGTTTCGGGAGAGGCGTTCGACGGTTGGTGCCGTTATGCGCCTGAGGGCCGTGACCGAAGAGGCGGTGAGCTGTGGCGGCGTGGGGTCGACGTCTTGGAGGGGTTTGAGTCCCGCCTGCAACCACTGCGACGCGGACAGCGGAGGCGCGCCTAATGCCGCCCTGAGAGTAGCCGGGGATGGGCGGGACGGGTTTTCCCCTCCATCCGCTTCACAGACCAGCCGCGAGGAGGCGACGCTACGCGTGTGCAATATGTCGCCTAAATTGAGAGTCGCGGGTAGGCACTGGGAGGGGTCCAGATGGCGTAAGAAAGCGGTTCCCGGAGTCCTCCCGTCTCAGGCGCAGAGTGGCAGACCGTGTGATTTTAGTCAGTTCGATTCTGACATACCGCCCCGCCGCAAAGGGTGAGGGCCCGACGGGGTTTCCACACGTAAAAAAAAAGTGAAGTTGACCCGTTCATGTTGAAATTAGCGAGGCTCTACTACCCTTTAACCTTTCCTTAAAGTGACAGTGACATGATATTTTAACTGTAAGGTTTTTACAATAAAGTGAAATTTATTAAATTCGTTTTTATTGTTAAAATTTCTGAATGCAAGGGTTCTTAAGATATGTCATATCAAACGATTGTCTATTTTTATTCTAGCATTGCATATCATAGGGGCTAGTGGAATAGAGTTAGACACTTACAATTTACCGAACTATAAAATTGGTACCCTAAATTGTCGTAGCATGATAATGCTATGACAACTTGGTAAACTAAGAAATCGTATAGAGTTGTAAATGGATTTATATCAATAAATTGAGAGCTGTTCTAGTTTTCTTACAATGTGTATATTTTTTTGCCCCAAATATGCAATATATTGCTCTTGTAAATTGCACCAAACCCACATCATGTTCTTATTAGAAGGTTGGCAGTGACGCACCGCTGACCGCATAACCAAGTCATCCCGATCAGGAAGAATGGATTAAAGCTGAAATGTTTGTTCGTCTTTGTTATCATTAGACGGAAACTACTGTTTGACGCGGAATTGGGTTGTTTGGACAATTATGTCGCATAAGCTGTTGTGAGAACTTACTATAAGCTATAGTTTTAATATGTCAAAATGAAGTTGAGAATGTTTAGATGGTTTAATGTTAGTTAATCTTTCATTATCTAGCCCAGATTAGCAAATGAACATCGATGTACTTGTAGACGTAATTCGTAATTAATGATCCCTGAAACCAAGATTCTGATAAATGTATACATTTTCCTAAAGTCACAAATCCATACCAATATTATAAATTCGAAAGTAACTCTGTCCATCCGTCTATCTGGCGGTCAGTTAAATATTCACGGATAAACTACAGAACAGATTGGAACGGCTTTCGGTATAGAAATAAATTAGAACTTGGAAAAGGACATAGACAATAACTGATATACACATGGGTCGAGTCACTGGTACTTTAATATTTT
Source organism: Hyphantria cunea (assembly GCA_003709505.1). Classification (NCBI taxonomy): domain Eukaryota; kingdom Metazoa; phylum Arthropoda; class Insecta; order Lepidoptera; family Erebidae; genus Hyphantria; species Hyphantria cunea. Next base: position 110,585 of record PKRV01002141.1, read on the forward strand.
ACGTANTCAATCATAATTATCTGTCCTGGGAGGTCATTAAATCTTTTGGTCCAAACTTAATGACCAATCATTTGAAAACAATGTTTCATCCATTATTTTGATTTTTGGAAGTCATTGTTCTTGAGTGATTCTGCACTTTATTGCATATTCGTTTAAGGCTTATATTATATCTAACTATAAAACATACAGAATACGTATATACTTTATACTAAATGACGCCGCATCTAATATTTATGTATGTATGTTTGCATAAACGACTGAGGCTATATACGGTCAGCGCTTTCAATTGACTGACGTTTTGACAAATGACGAGTCGACAGTAGTGAGTGGCAAAGTATTGAATGTACCGAAGGCAAAACAAGTGATGTTAGAAACCATAAGAAAAAATGAAGATTCGATACATAATGTGGTATTCCAAGATTAATTGGTAAAACATGTTCAAAATATGGGATCACTTTTAACTTCTTAAAAAAACCGCTTTTGTTACTTTAAAAAGTACTCAGAAATTTTTAAATATTGGAATACCTTCAACATTTTTGACGTGTAGTAAGTAAAAAATATTGCTTTATATAATAAAGCAATAATTTTTGGAGATAGTAAACTAAAGAACCTATTATCTACTATCCATTGGTAAATTTTCCTAGAATAAATCGGATATGGGCCTCCGGTTAATTTCCTTTCACTCACTCGGTGAAACACAGCGCAGGTGCTGTTTCACACCAGTTATCTGTGAGGCCGTGGTATCACTCTGATCTAGCGACCCATGCATGCCGAAGCGTGGCTCTTCTTCGTTCCCCAAAGTAACAAACACTCCTCAATAAACAAAGCATATCATATTCTGCTTTATAGATCATACCATGCTTATTAAATTTTTTAATATAATATCATTTAAAGGCGGTTTTTAATCAGATACTGTAAAGAAAGTTTGTAACCTAACACACAAAGTTACGGGTGGTGTAGTCGTATTTTGGTAAAGTTCTCAGTCCAGCTCTTTTGTTGCTAATTAGACGTTATATTCGGAGTATTTGACGTTATATAGTAGTAAGGAATATGCGGAGGACCGCACAGCTGGATATTGAAACAGTATGTTAAGAGTTTATGAATTTTGTTGCTGCTACTAAGGCCATACGCACCAACCATCTCCCTATGCGATAATGCTGTTGCTGCTATTGTGATAATACAATCCCTGAAAACTTTTTCATGTCTAAAGTCTAATATGGAAGATCTGATATCGGTGGCCTAGCGATACGTCACCACGGAATGTGATAGTATCTGTAACATTTAATGTGATGTGTACGTCGCTATGCATAAATGACTGAACTGATGTTGTATGCATTAAGTATACATATTATCTCTATAAAGTAATTTCAAAGTTTCACACATGCCAGACGTACCACTATGGCAACGGCGTTATTTTGTGTTAGTAGTTCTTTCAATGTAATGTATGTTAAATAACAAAATACAATTGATACAGTAGGTACTGCGTTTATCTTTAGACTACTCAATTTTTCCTTGTTCCGTTTCCAAGGTGACTTTATGTACAATCTTGATATCAAAGTGGAATGGAGTGCATTCTTTTGTATATTTTATTGCGATCATACATTAATATAAATTAAGGATATTGGATTTATACAATTGTAAAATATGTTTTGTAAAAGTTCGATGTTTTAGACTTAGCATGGAGCATTAGACAAGGCATTTACTATTTTAGACATTTTACTATTTTAGTTTGCAAGCTCACATTTGTGTTTCTATTGTCTATTCAAACGATTATAAATACTAAATCTGCCTTTATATAAGTAGGTAGAGATTTATAGTTACATAAAGTATTCTGCAAAATCTCATCACAGGCCGACAAATGACTGTGAGCTTTTGTCAAACTTCGGTGAAGTTTGACATATTATTAGTATAACAAGCAAAATACTTATATGTGACTTCTCATGTGTTTTAACCGACTTCACAAATATTCTATGTACACAGCATTTTTTTAATTTGCCTGCCATAGCAACTTTTCTGATTCATGGCCTACTACTAATGGAAAGTACGTATAAAAAGACTCCAAGAGTGGTGATCATCATATTCAATGAGAATGCTGACAATGCAGCATGGTGACCCTGTAGTGAATTGCTTTATCAAGTATAATATAAGAGGACCCTTGATCCCACAGACTATCCATTCTCTTGTATATTATTTTCATTGTATGCGTAAAACCTTCCACGATTTTCTAGATTCCAAATACACTGACGTAGAATGTAGATAACTTGAATCGTGAGTATAATTTTCTCGACAAGTGATGGACCGACGTATGGCATTAACGGAGGTTTAATAGTACCGCGCAAATCTAAGGCCAAGCTTTAATTTTTACACTGACCTAAAATTTAATAAATTTTGAATGTATTAAATTTAAGCGGCATTAAAATACTACTAAGAGATTAAAGACGTAGAAAGTTATCATTCGTTCGATTTTCGGCTTCTCGCATACAGCTCCTCCCAGCCATTTTGCGCAGATCATCACTCCACCTGGCCTGTGGACGTCCCACACTACGTTTCCCGAGACGCGGTCTCCACTCGAGAACTCGTTTACCCCAACGGTAATCAGTTCTACGGCTAATATGGCCAGCCCACTGCCACTTCAGCTTACTAAACCTTTGGGCTATGTCAATGACCTTAGTTCTCTGTCGGATCACCTCATTCCTGATGCGATCCCTCAGAGAAAAGCCAAGCATAGCCCTCTAAATAGCACGCTGAGCGGTTTTGAACTTATGGACTAGCCGTGCCGTGCTAAGAAAGTTATCAATTTAAACTACTGTTGCAATTTATAAGTCCCATTCTGAAATAGACACACTTGCTACACATTTCTTTTTTTTTTTCTTTCTTCTTCTTTCTGTTTTCTTCTTCTTACTTCTTTCTTTCTTCTTACTACTTTATATTCTTACTATTTTCAACGGGTATACGTGTTATTTAAAATTCATTATTGCACAACTATTGGTGAATAACGCATTATTGTTTAACTTCAATACCGACAAACTTCTTGGAAATATTGTGGAAGTAAAAAACAGTGTTTTATTATTCTCAGAATTTAAGGAATAGAATCTTTGTGTAAACACTATGAAATATCATCTGTAAATTGCATTTCTGTCATCTAGTTTTACGGAGCTCATATATTCTATAAAGTTATAAGTACACTTTACCATCTGATATGATCAATTCTCGACCAAATAGTAACCAATGATCTTCCTCAAGAATCAAACCATCTTCTTGCCAAGTTTCATGGAAATCGGTGCAGCCGTAAATGCGTAACAAACGGACAACTTGATAATTTGTAATTTTTGTTTGGAAATTTAGATAGCATTACTGTAATGTGTTACTGTAAAGAAAAGCACTACTCTCAAAGAGCCTCACGTATAATTAAATACGAATTAAGAACGAACAGTAATAATATTAATCGTAATAGTTCACCTCTTTCCAGATTGTTCGGTGAATTAACCTAATCTTTTCCTCATGACGTTAGGTGCTAACGATATTTTGATTTAGAAAATATTGTGCTCCAAATTTCTTTCTAATAGGTTAAATCGACCGATAAAAATATTTTCTATTCAATTCTACCTAAGTAAAATCTTAGCAGATGAGCTAAGGACGGGCTCTTCTTTCATCTTTTGTTAATGGTGTCAAGCATAAACAAATTAGTTTAGAAATGAAAGTTCTTAAAGAAATCGAAAAACACAAAGAGACAAAAACAGGTAAAAATGAAATCATTCTGGAACTAAACAAACAAAAATAGGTGTATCAGAAAACGAAAGCTTTTGGGCGCTATGACTTTCTCACTACGATCTTGAATGTCGTAAAGTCAACCGACAATGAATTAAATATGTTGAAGTAGCCAAGCAATAAGTTTCTTATTCGGTTTTACTCTCACTTTCATTCAAATTTCTATAAAAAACACATATTTTTTTAATTATCCTACTGGTTGTTCTTGGAATTCAAAGGATATTGTTATGTTAGTTAATAACAAAGGTCTAAAAGGCAATCTATTGTTATTATTTTAGTCGGATAGCTGACGCTGACTGACCGTACCTGAGAACGTGTTTGAAATAAATACTTTTAAGTATATAATAGAGTTGTACAAGTCGCTCGGTCTTCACTTTCAATATTGGAAATTGAAATTGAAAAATATTGTATTGTGCACACGGAAATTGAAATACCAGGTCTGGTACTAAAAAAGACTGATATAGTTCAATAATTTTGAAACAATAATTATTGGCTTGAATATTATAATGGTTTCTCATCTCCTTCAATTCTATTCGGCTGCACGGATAGCGTTCAGTACCGCAAACACCATTATCCTTAAAAAAATTACAATTGAGAGAGTTCATCATCATCATCATCATCATCAGCCTATCGCAGTCCACTGCTGGACATAGGCCTCTCCAATTTCACGCCACTTAGTTCGATCTATGGCTTCTCGCATCCAGCTCCTGCCAGCCGTCCCGCGCAAATCATCGCTCCACCTGGCCTGTGGACGTCCTACACTACGTTTGCCGAGATGTGGTTTCCACTCAAGAACTCGTTTACCCCAACGGTTATCGGTTCTTCGGCAAATGTGACCAGCCCACTGCCACTTCAGCTTGCTAATCCTGTGGGCTACGTCGATGACCCTGGTTCTTTGTCGGATCACCTCGTTTCGGATGCGATCCCTTAGAGAAACGCCGAGCATAGCCCTCTCCATAGCACATTGAGAGAGTTAAATGTTATAAATACCTGGGTTCTAGGTTAAATGGGGATTGGGAATTAGAAAAAAGGTCTGGACAAGAATTGAACTAGCTAGAAAAATCTTTCAGGAAAGGAAAAACTTGATAACTAACAAACTAAAAAGGTTGGTGAAATGTTGTATTCTTCCAATCTCATTATAAATCTGGAAATTTCTTAAGTCGTTGGGGATTGGCAAGTCACGTCCTATTAATGCTTCAAAAGATGTTGATATCGATTCCCTGAACTCATATTTTTCTGCTTCCTCCAATTACGGGGGAGCCGCCAAAACTACTACACTTAATTATCTATCTTCTTTGCCGACCCCTAACTGTTCGTCATTTCTTTTTAATCAATTTGCTGCATGTAATGTAAGGAAGAGCATAGTGTCAATTGCCTCTAATGCCGTAGGAAATGACGGTATCTGCCGTAATATGGTTCTCCCCATCCTAGATGAAATCCTACCTATCATTTGTCATATTCTTAATTACTCCATATCCATCAATACTTTTCCAACTGCATGGACAATGGCTAAACTAATTCCTCTACCTAAGAAATGTAATCCGACCTCCATCACAGATTACCGTCCCATTTCTATCCTTCCTATTTTCTCTAAAGTCCTCGAGCGTCTTATCCACATATAGCTGAGCTCATTATCGTTTCCTTAATTCTTTCCAGTAGGGCTTCCGTCCCGGCCATAGCATAACCACAGCACTAGTCCATATTACGAATGACATTAGGTCTGGGATGGATGATGGAAAGCTAACGGTCTTGGCTTTGTTAGACTTCAGCAATGCATTCAATACTGTTGACTTCGATATCTTATTGGGTGTACTGTGCTCTCTGAACATATCTTCATCGGCAATTGATTGGTTTCATAGTTACCTGTATGGTCGTCAGCAGCATGCTTGTATTGAAAATGTTTACTCCTCTTGGCGCACAACATCTGCAGGCGTACCTCAGGGCGGCAAGCTATCCCCGTTACTTTTTGCAGTTTTTATTAACTCGAACACAAATCAAGTACTTTGTTCCTACCATTTTTACGCAGATGATCTACAAATTTACGCACAAGCTACTCCAAACAACCTAACGCAAGCAGTAGACATTATTAATCAGGATATAATGCGAATTTGCAACTGGAGTAGGGACAATGGGCTAAGTGTTAATCCAACTAAAACACAAGTTATTATTGTGGGTAGTACTAAGCTGCACTCTAGAATAAATTTTCAGCAGATACCAGTTGTTTGTTGCAGTGGTTCAGTTATTCCATATGGTGAAAAAGTAAAAAACTTGGGGATCTATATGGATAAGTACTTATCTTGGAGCCCTCAGATTGCGGAAGTCAGTCGACATCTATTTGCGGCGGCAGGATCCCTGCGTAGGCTACGGAACTTTCTGCCAATGAATACTAAAGTTTAACTTGCACAATCACTTCTGCTTTCCATCCTTGACTATGGCGATGTCTGTTTTCTGGATCTCACCGAAGACCAACTTAACAAACTTGAGCGACTCCAAAACCTTTGCATTAGATTCATATTTGGATTACGTAAATATGATCATATCTCAGAGTTTCGTGCTAAGCTCAAGTGGCTTCCAATACGTTTTCACAGGAATCTGCATATTCTTTCTCTTTTATACAGCGTTCTGTTTTATCCTCACACACCCCCTTATCTCAAAAAACGAGTTCAGTTCTTAAAAAATACACATTGCAGGGACCTGAGATCATCGGAAAAGTTAATACTAAAAATGCCAACACATTCCACTCAATTAGCAGACAAATCTTTCACGGTACAGGGAGTAAAGCTTTGGAACAACTTGCCTGAGAGCATTTGACAAGCAAAAACCTTAACTGTATTTAAAAAGCTGGTGAAAGAGTACTACTTGTCATTGTCAATACTTGAATAGGATATTTGTGGATCTTTATATTTGTTGTATAGTTATTTGTGTAGGTTTCTGTTATTTGCTTATTAATTCACGTGTATGGAGAACGAGTGTGTATTTGAGCAGGTATAAACCTCTATTGATTTATTTTTATTATTGTTACTATTTTCATTTTGTTTCTCTTTTTCTCTTTTTTTTCCTTTTTTATTTTTTAAATTTTTATTGTAATGATTGTATTAATTGTTTGTACTACTAAAAATCATACATAACAATCTGATGTCCATGATGGTTGTCTGGAAGAGATCGTCGTGAGCGATATGACCGCCAATTGTTGTAGTAATTCTTTTTGTCACTCATTTTATTTAGTATTTTTGTAATATGTACGCAATGAAGATAAATAAAATAAAAAATAAATATAGATCAGAAAGCTGGACTCTGAAGCAAACACTACCCGCGAAGATTCTCGAGTAACGTTTGCTTCGGGCCTTTGAAATGTTGATTTTTTCGTAGAATGATGTGGACTGACTAAATATCAAACAAAAAAGTGTTAAAAATCATGAATAAAGATATAGAGGTGGTAGTAACAACCAAGAAAAAAATAGCGGCGTATTTTTGGCATACATATAGCAATGATAAATATAAGGGAAAATTGAAGGAAAGCGCAGTAGAGGTAGAAGGCGAACATCGTAGACTAAAAATATAAGAGGCTAGTTAAATTTGGAAAGCACCGATGTAGTAATTAGCATGACTGAAGACGGAGAGATGTGCAGAAATGTAGTCGCCAACCTCCGTAATGGAGATGGTACTGAAGAAAAAGAGTCGATAGGTTCAAGCAGTCGCCACGCCGTTTACTAATGCACTGAAAAATTTGTCCAATTTTACTTCCATACAACTTATTTTTCATTTTATTTAATTTAATATGGGTATGACTTATAGAGCATCAGTCATTTTGAGAGCTAAAATATGGCTGTTTCTAATGACCGTAATCATAATTTTTTTAACTTGAATGAAGTAATTTATTATTTTGTTCGTATTTATAAATGACAAATCTGAACGTATATCCGTATATTTTTAATGAATATTCAAGTTTATTTTCACGGATATAACGACGATTTTTATTTTGTTGAATAAGTAATCTGCACTAATATATTAATAAAAAGGAAAAATAAAGAAAAATTAACTAAAAAATATTATTCCAGAAATTCAACGCCATCTAGTCCTAAACAAACTTATATTATGGGTACTAGACAGCTTATACTTTTAACTAAGTTCGGAAAAAGGAGGAGGTTATCAATTCGACTGTATTTTTTTATGTATGTTAAAATTTTGATGATGATATTCTAATGGACAAAATTAAAAGTTTGGGAATTCGAGGTTTTGCACACAGCATTTTTGAAGACTATCTTCCAAATAGGAGACAACAAGTTCTAATAGAGGGACGGCTTAGTGACGAAGAAGTGATTAATTACGATGTACCGCAAGGTAGTGTATTGGGCCCTACACTCTTCCAAATGTATATCAATGATCTCTGTACAATGCAGTTGCCCAATACAAAAATATTTACCTACGCAGATGAGACTGCTATATTTACTTGGGGACCCAACTGGCAGATTGTTAAAGAAAGTGCAGAACACTCGCCATATAGGATCATGAGTTGGTTGAATGATGAATCTCCTTACGTTAAACTTAATAAAAACTACTTCGTGGCCTTTTCGCTTAGCGAAACTACTGACTTCGCCTCTAATTTCTCCATTAAAGCGCACTTTTGTTCGTATCAGCAGGATTGCACATGCTCAGGGTTAACAAGGCTCGAGCAAGTGAAATATCTGGGTGTACAAATTGATCATAGGCTTAAATGGGATATATATATACACCTTGTTACAATCAGGGTTGGACGGCTTATACATAATTTCAAATCCCTAAAAGATGTCCTTCCGCTAAATAAATTGACATCAGTATATCTCATGCTGTGTCAATCAGTGATACAATACTGCATTGCTGTATGGAGAGGGGCGGAAAAAACATACTTCATACAATTAGAAAGAGCACAGGGAGCCGCAACGTCGCCCCCTCGCGGCTGGCCTGTGAAGCGGATGGTGGGGAAAGCCCGTCCTGCCTATCCGCGGCCACACTCAAGGCGGCATGAGGCGCAGGTAGGCGCGCCTCCGCCGCCCGGCTCGCCGGCGACGGATCAGGTCCGAGTGGAGGTCGTCCTCCTGGGCCTTCTCCGCCACCTCCTTCTGCGAGTCGACTTCTTCGCAGAAGGTCGCGACCGCGGTAAAACTGCTCTCGCCGCTGGCCATGAAGCGAACGATAGCCGGCAGCGAGAGATCTCCTCCGATGACTGCAGTGAGGGCCCGACGCTGCTGCGCCCAAGCGGGGCACACCGCCAGCGTGTGCTGGGCCAAGTCCTCACTGCAGTCCCAGTGGTGGCAACGGGATTCAATTCCCTCCGCGCGACCGAGTGCAGGTACTTCCCGAAGCAACCGTGCCCGGAAAGCACCTGCGTCAGTCGGAAGGAAAGGGTCCCGTGCTGCCGCCCTGCCCACTCGAGGATGACGGGCTGGAGCGCCTCCACGGTGGCGAAGCCAGCACGTGGAGCCTCCAGCCGCGACGACCAACGA
>PKRV01002141.1:127666-234892 GCA_003709505.1 Hyphantria cunea
ATATATATATATCTCCTCCACAAAGTATCCGGAGTCTAATACTAAATCATATGAAATGGTAAATCTAACAAAGTAAGAAACAAACGAACTTACATTTTCAAACATAGTATTAGTGCGGATAGGTGCAATTAGTTTTGCCTCCCACATATTGCCCGTATTAATCTTAAAGACATGTTTTCTACTACAATATTATGCCCTCCGGACCTGAAGGTTTGATATCTGTCACTTAGTATTGAGTAAAGCTTTCGATAAACTAATATCATTTTAAATCAAATTTTGTGGCAATGGAAACATAGTTTATTTTAGATATTGAATATAACACAGTAAAAAGGCAAGAGTATATTATAGTTAAAACTACGTGACATTCGTGGTTACACGTACCTCGGTGTAACACTTCCATACTATCGTTATTCGTTTGTAAAAAGGCTCAAAATTAAAAGGAATTATGACTACTACAAATATTGTTTAAATTCCAACCCTATCTCGAAAGCAAAACGATTTAATATTGCAGTCCAGTCGCGTAAAGCTTTGGACTTTTCTATTGGTTATGCAAATGTGTGCACTGCGACGCGGTTGGACCTTGGCAGGGACGTGGAACAGTATCATCATCAGTGTTCTGTAATGACGGTAATATCAACTTTTATGTGTGTAATATAAGAGCTACAATGGTATGTAGTGTATTTGGTTGTTAGATTATTTTTGCTATGGGAATGTTTGTCGAAGTTAGAGCCTTGACTGAAGTGGGACGTCACTATTACCACATAGGGCCTAAGTGCAGAAAGAAGGCGCGGTGGCGTAATGATATGCAGACTTGCTGTTGCTATGCCATTATTATTTAAAAAAAGGTTTGCCTAATGAAGTAAATCTTACGGTGCATGGTATTTCCTATTGATGCGGTTGAATATTTGTATTTTGTCAGGTTCATTTTTACTCTGGTTTTGCACCATTCATGCAAGTGGCGTTTTCCAAAGAATATTCAAAGGAAATAATAATGGACTAAAACAAGTAAACATTAATTCGAAAAACTTGTATGAAATGTACTCTACACTACGAATTTATTCGATTTCGTTAAGAAAAGTACATGTATTTACACAATAAATAATACTTTAGCAAACGAATAATGGTATAATATTCAGCTGTGTGTGTACTTTCAAAACATTTTTATTTCTAGCAATAATATGTTTTAACATCAGAAACCTTAATAGATAAAAAAATTACGAATTAAACTAATAGATACTATTTATAATAAATATAAATTATAGCTTATTTCTCGAAGTATGTGATTGACGACAGCAACCTTGTCCCTTACTGTTTGAGTGGGACGAAATTATAGTTGGGCCAAAAATTGTTTGTGTTACACTCTCTGCTCTAACTGGCACTGCCGTATACCCTCAGGAACTCAAACTTAAATATACGTATGTAATTTTTTTGGGTTTCGTACCTCAAAAGATAAAACGGGACCCTTATAGGATCATTTTGTTGTCTATTTGTTTGTCAACGGACCTCAGGAACGGAGGTATCAAGCTTAAATTTTAATCAAATACATCACTTCTACAAACTCTCGGAGCTGTGAAAAAATCAAACTACTAAGCCAATGAAATAAATAGATAAATCCGTTTAAGCTGCAAATTTTCGACCCTCGCAAGGGAATCAAAAGCTACAGGGTACTTCCCGTGAACACAGAATCTTGAAATTTATTACGAAGCAACGTTTTATAGCACAGAAAAATGAAACATTTTTGAAGATCATATAATATACCTACAGGTTTGTACGGAACCCTCGGTGGGCGAGGCTGGTTTTTTAATAGCAGGCAAGTCAATACTTCTGCTAACCTTTATATTGCCCACGCATAGAAAAATCCTTTTAGGTCTTTGACTTTCGAAGGACTCTCTCATGGTAAAGCAGGGGCGAAGAGTGAGTATGATATTGTACTATAAGAAAAACTAAATTATCCCCTCCAAAAATAGCACTGTCTATAGCGGTGGAAATCTTAAATATTTGTCCTGTCAATAGGCCTTAAAACTAGCGTATTTACGCATTCGGACCACAGCCCTTAGCTACACCTACATATATAGGTATCTTCGTACGCCTAAAAATGCATTGTATACAAAGAGAATTTTGCTAAAAAGGAAATATAAATTACAGAGGATAAAATTAATCACTTAATTTACGTAAATGCAAATTTATATTCATATGAATTTCATGTTAATTACCTTTGTGAATATAGAAAGGTTAACCACACTAACATATTAATTATACTGTAATTACACCCTTCGATGTATATTTTGAGAGACAATTTAATTATTTTATGTTGCTGTAATTATTAAATAAAACCATTTCACTGAATTTACAATAACGATATGCGAACACCACACATTGTAGATTAACTGTACATAACAGCAAATGCATGAATATCGACCTACAAATCGATCCAGTATCTAACCTATTCGATTTAAGGGCACCATTTGGTACGATTAATCGAATACCTTAGGAGTGTTATGTGTAACAGCTTAAGTTGCACAGTTTGTATTCTACTAAAACATATTATTGCGTCTTTGATATAAAGAAATATTTTAGAAGAGTATTTACATTAATAAGAAGGAAATAAGAGGCAAAACAAACTGTGTAAGATGTATAGGATTTGTATTGATATGAGTTTTTTCATTATTTTTTTGGCACAAACTCAGGAAAATAAATATTTGCGGATTAGATAATACAATGGGTGAGACATTAATTTTGATATTGAGCAGTAGTAAGCTCTAGTAAAAATCTTGAGGGAGCGCACACGTAAAGTCGATGTTTAAAACTAAAACATGATTTGTAAAGCGCCTGCCATCATTTTTTTAAACTATAGGTCCGTTTTAGTAGAGGACACAGGCGGTTGTTGTGTTCCCGTTTGTTCTTGTAGCTTTTTAGATTATGTGGGACAGATATAAGGCAAGAAGGTGTGCCAATACTATCAACGAATATTTTTATTACTATTACTTTAAAATGCACGCGACCACCCACTTTTACAGTATTTTATTTAATCCCACTGATGTTATAAAATAATACCATTTTTTATTACAATAAAAACTAACACTACTACAACATCTAGCGCTTTGTGTGTATGAATAATTCGCTTTTGGGCTCCGACCGCGTGTATGTCGCGTTAAAGAGTAGCGTGTATCTCCATGCCAAATTTCATTGAAATCGATGCAGCGTTTTAGCCGTGATAGACAGACAGACAGACAGAGTTACTTTTGAATTTATAATTAACTTGAAAAGATGTTTTATTAAAATATCTGTCAAAAATGTTCTTCTTCTTTTGATGATATGGCAATCAGCCGGATCAGCTATTTCTGCCAGTATCAAGTATTTCAAGTCTTCAAGTCTTCGTCGTGATGGAATTAATGATGAAAAATATAAAAAATGTGGATGACATGAAATGGGAACCGTCTTTCGCAAAAACAAAAAACGATCTCCGTCAAAAATGTTATAAGCAAGGCCTTTTTTATGATACATATGACATGTTTCAACTGTGACAACGAACCGCTAAAATGTCAAATTGTTACGAACAATTTTCTTCCCTAGGGCAAGGAAATACAAAGTCAATCTTGGAAAACTAGAACTCTTGCTTTTCATAATTTATAGTATTCTTGTACTTCTCTCCTTAAATATTAAAGTAATTTCAAGGTAGTACAGCCACAATTATTTCAGAATGAACGGGCCGGCTCGACCGGGGCGGTATCTCCCTCGCACAGAAAATCAACATAAAATTACAGTGTTTGTGCTGTCGTGTTTCGTTGGTGAGTGCAAGTCCGGAGCGCCAGTGATGCAGAAGCATCACTTGGCCGTCATGTTGTGGGTCACCATGCTGCATTGAGTATGGTGACTCTTGGATTCTGCTTATGTTTTCCATCATTTTGTCAAACATGAAAAACTACAATACAAAGACTATCAGGCTTGACAGTAATAGGAAATCACATCACTTCACATCTATTGCCTTTAATAATCAACTTTTGGACATAGGCCTCTCCTTCGAGATTTTGGCCTTACACGTTCACCAGAAGGGTTGAAACAGAAATTGATTCAAGTACACCTATTTGTAGTGATATTGTCCTGCATAAACTACGCTCCCGCAGTGCGCTCTTACGACGCACGTGGATGAAAAGGAATGGTGATGCTCAGTGATCTTAATCCGTCACTACACGGGTAGAAGTCTCGCCAATGAGTTGATTTAGATCTAGAAACCAATCAAACCGTGAAATCAACCATCACGATTAATTCCACATGGTCTAACGGACCAAGATCAGCCAGTTTTAATAATTATGGCATTAAAAGCTAAATAATAATAACAAGACGATGTAGGTAACACTGTACTTCATGGGTGGACAGTTAATTATGTACTCCGTTTTAAGTAATTATTGGTTGTGTTCAATGGACGTGCTCGACACTGTTTGTTCTGAAGCTGAGAATGATAGATGTGGTATCTATTTCTTATTTTTTAGTTAATAGTTCTGGTACCAACAAATTAAAGAAGTTTTGGTGACAAGGGCTTTTAATAATCATTAATTGTCTAATATAATTGAAAATTCAAAAACATCCACTATATGTATTGCATGCTACAAGTTGGTACTTAGGTTTTCACTGTGGTAACCGATTTCATTAAACTCAAAATTTTAAATATTAATGGTCTCCAACAGTCTTCCAATTTCATAATTCTTTCTTTTGTTGAATAGGGGCCCATTGTGTTTATTACAAGACGTTCTAATTTCAAATTTCAAAATGGTTTCTTAAATATGAGATAGGCTATTGTCTCTGTAAATGTCAATTGTCAGAAACAAACGACTATTATTTGACGAATGAGAATGTATAATTACGTCAGTCATTTTCTTAATATTAAATTAAAAATAAACATATTTAAATACAGTGTATTTAAATGTGTTTATTTTTTTTAAACCATTCTTAGACGCTCTTCAAAAAACTTAATTGCACCTCTTTCAAGCAAAAAGTTATGGCATAGAGTCGCTTAATTTTTTAATTTTACGGATTGGTCTATTTGAGACTGTCATTTATTTAATATTTTCACTAATAATAAATACATAAGAGAAAAAGCATATTTATGTTCTATGATATTATTAATAGCACTGTGTTATCGATATTATTGGATTTTAAATTTAGTTTATATTGCAATTGTGTGATGTATACAGAGATGTTATTGCCTATACCCATAGCTTTACCACATTTGTACGTTCTTCCCCAATAGGGAAATATAGAAATGCGGTTTGACACCACTTTGTTAGATCACTTTTCAATTCTTGTAGATTATTAGGGTGACACGAGCATTGGCAAATGGGATTTCCCTAACCCACCAGTATATCTTAGTATACTTTTTAATCACCGCCATAAAAAAAAACTGTGACGTCATAAATCCTCAAGTTATTACCGATAATGATTTTCTTGTAGTTCATATTTGTTTAAAAAAATCAGTTTGACGTTCGAATATCATCAACCACATGACTGATGTATTTCGAGTTTTAATTTAGTGCAATTATTTCAGATACGGTACATCAACCTGCAATGTGAAGAATAGAGAATTTTGTAGGTGTATCACACAAATGGATAAATCACTTTATATTTTATATTGTGAGTGGGTAGTTCTTGTATCAAGCAAATGGATTTGAACAAAATAATGTTTCAAATCTCCATATTCTATCATCTTGTAATTTCAAAGTGAGAAATATTACAACATGTTTACAAATAAGTTATTAACTTGTATTATAATTGGCACTTCACCACTATACACTTTTCAAGAATTTTTGCCTCACACACCTAATCTACGTAACAAATTGTCGCCTGCGGCATTTTTGAACTGATATGTTACCACTAACTGTTGTATTTTCATTAAAATAATCTGCTGTTGAGTTTTTGTATATAAATATTTTAATATTTGGTAGCAAATTGTATTTATCCGCTTCAGGGCATACGTAGAATACGCAATCGCATTTACGCAAGAACAAATTTTCTTGTTTCAGATTTTTGAGAAAACCGAATCGACTACCTATGCGGTGGCGCCGAGATGTCCACGTCCTTTCTTTATTATATTCAACGCCTTACAACTCCAATTTTTCTTAATACCTCCGTGAGCGCTTAGAGCACTTTGTTCGCAGGAATAACCTCTGTTCCTCCTCCTCTTCTCTCCTGCTTCAAACTTCTTCACATGAGACAAGTCGTTACAACTCCTTCAGTGTTACAGCTGCCACTTGCAATGCAATGAAATAGCCCTTCTCTAAACGTATTCAAGAGAAGAACCAATGATTGATTGATTAATTGATGATAAGATTGATTAATGAAGGAGAGATAATTCTCTCCTTCATTAATTAGGCCCTTTGTAAAATGAATTTTATGGTTCTCTATATTCACCTATATTTTATACTATGTATATTTAGTTTTATGTTTGTTGTAGGTCAAGTATCGATATAGGTGTACAATAAAGAACGAAATAATTACAAGTATAAACACGAGAGATACATAAATTCATAATTATCCTATCGTATAACATCTTAAATAAAACATGAAATGGAATGCTAATAACGCTTGACACGGGTTACCAATAGTATTAAATATGTAGTCGTTTCTTTGCTAAGATAGCAAGCCTTACATCATCAGCAGTCACAAATGATGTGTAAAATCTGACATCTCACCAACCACCTCATCTTCAACTCGAACACCGCGTGTGATCATTAGGAAAATCAATTTCTTGGTTCTCGAAAACTTTTTGTTATAGAGTTCCGTCTTTTTTGCGAAATTCACAGCCTTGGTGAGGTATGCAACCGCTGCGCCTGAAATCTTGAAAGATTTTCAGGTGGGACCAAATGTTCGTAAGTTCTGCAACTATTTGTTTCTGATTTCGGATGTTTTCTTTTAAATATAAATGAATTTATAACAAAAGTATATATCTATTTACTCGTATACAATTTTCTTGTACCCATAGTAAAAGTTTTGCTTATTTTTGTGACCAGATAACGCTGTGTCAAATGACCGAAATATTTTTTAAATCATTTACACAAACACTACAGCAAAATGTTACACATAAAAAATATCGCTTGACTTTTGTGTTTCCTATAGTGTTTGAAGTTTTCAATGGTTGTTCTTCATAGCTCTATGTAATATTATATCAGTACGCAATCCACCTGCAACCTTACAGCAGCGATCGTATAGCTTGTGCTCGCACGATTTTCTAGGCATTGCTATTTACACGGTGTTTCTCACATAATATTAACCTAGAGGCAGGCTGATATATTTATTATAATGTTCGATTGTTGCATAAGAGAACAGTTCTATTATTTGTAAAATGTAAAGAAAATATGAAGAATTATGAATATTCCGGCAAATTTTTACTTAATTTGGTGAAGCGGCTTAGCCGTAAAAGTATACCATTTTTATAGTAAAATTTTAAAATGGTTATAGTATAGTCTGGACTATTAATGATATTAATTAAGTAAAGTAATATATTTTATAATTACTATAGTTACACATATAATATGACAATGTTAAATTTTCCTCATTTGTGGTTAATTTACAAGTAAGAAAAAATATTACATTGACGTAGTGTAAACAGCGAATAGTTTTTGCTTGGGTGGATTTGTGACGGTCCCTTCCTTAAAGTCTAATTTTTTGAGACCTTAAGGAAGGGACCGCCCCTTGTATTAAACTTCAAAGACAGTTTTTGGTTACTTTTTAACAAACTTAAAAAAAAGAGGAGGCTCTCAATCCGTCGGTTATTTATAATGTATGTTCGTTGATATGTTCGTCCTTTATAAACAGATTCTAAAAATTCCATTTGTGCGGCTGTTTTCAAAAATAGGTTTGTTGGAAATCACTTTCTAATTGGTGCTATGAAACTTCGGTGTTTTGAAAATCTGAAAATATGGAGTTAGGATTCTCATCTGCAAAACTTTGATAGTTTTTTTTGTATTCATGACATGATATTTCCTGATGAATATTAAAGAAGTAATTTAGTCAGATGATTTAAAAAAACTTATTAATCTGTTGTTCTGTGTGTTTCAAAATAACAACAACAACACAACAAAACTGTGGAATGAACTGTCGCCTGCGGTATTCCCGGACCAATACGACTTTTGAACCCGGCAACGCCTCTGATGTTGCGGGTTTCCATGGGCGGTGGTAATCGTTTACCACCTATACCATTAAAAAAAAAAAAAATATGGCTTTACTAATTCCAAGTCAAAATGTTTTGCAGTTCAAATGTTTATTAGATGTGTTAGTATATTGAATTTTATTCTTAAATCTATTTTTTGTATTCATAGTTTCTTCATTTTTCTTTAACGTGGATCCCGTTTGAGTGAAAGCCTCCTCTTTCTAGTTCCAAAATCCTCTATCCTTGGCGAGTGACATCCAGTATCGCCTTGCTGTTTTAATGGTCTAACGACGATTCTTTCCCCTGGTGGTCCTTTCCAAGATGTTGTTTTCATGGTCCATCTGTTATCTTTGTATTTTCTAGTTTTTAGTGTACTGCTCCTGTTCTATTTATTTAAAAGTAAATACAAGTGAAATATTTTCTGGTAATATCTAGTCAATAAATTTCCTATTATGATATAAAAATTTCCTTGAATTATAATACGCAGTCACAATGGTCCAAAGGTCGAAGTTGTATCATTTAAAATATACTTATATACATTTGTACACTAAGTTTTAAACTTTCACGTCGATGTATTCTTACGGGGCTTAATGCAATCTCGTGTAAATAAACCAATATTTGTTATGTTATTGTATTTATAACTTTCACAATGTCATTTGCGTAAATGTGAATATTTTCAATGACCCCTCTTTGCTCAAAAGTAGACTAGAAAGCAAATTTCATCCAAATCCCCTCAGCCACTCTGGTGAATTAAATAACCAACGTCCTTTTGTATATCCTCACAAACTGCCCCATAAAACTACGAAAGTATATAAATTTAACTTTGATTTTCTTAGCTTTGATAAAAAGGTTTAGATTTTGTAAATGTATAATATATTTGAAAACTCTATTATACTGAATATATGTCTATAAATTTCTAGGAAAAAATGGTGGCATACATGACATAAAGACACTGCAAACCACGCCGCTTTTCACTGCGTCAAATTTTAGGGGTTCAAATCTCACATGGGAGAACACTTTATGTGATTCAAAAATTAATTTTCTGAGTGTAGGTGTTCTTAGAGTCTGGTTTTTATGGTATAGGTGGCAAACGAGCAGATGTATCACCTGATGGTAGGCGAATACCACCGCCCATAAACACCCGCAACACCAGAGGCATCACAAGTGCGTTGCCGTTTATTTCTGTCTTAAAAAACTCTGATTCTGATCTAAGTTGGAGCAGAGCGATAAGACAAAAAGCTAAGAAGAAGAGCAAGTCACTAGCTTACAAAGTAAATAGTGCTACTTACTATGCATGTTAAAAAATCTTGAACCTTATTAGAGTCTACGGAATGTGTTCTGTGTTGACTCAAGAATGTGTAAGGCGAGTGAATCAGATTGTATCAGCTAATCATTATTCTACGCAAGATCCAGACGACGGGGAAATGGGTTACCTACAGCTGCCATATTTTTGCAGGTTTAAATGGATGCGAAGT
Source organism: Hyphantria cunea (assembly GCA_003709505.1). Taxonomy (NCBI): domain Eukaryota; kingdom Metazoa; phylum Arthropoda; class Insecta; order Lepidoptera; family Erebidae; genus Hyphantria; species Hyphantria cunea. The sequence goes on from PKRV01002141.1 coordinate 137,285, forward strand.
ACTCAGTTTTGTACTAGTGCTCAGTTATGTATGTAACCTATCTATAGATATATTATTTGTTCACGAATTTTGTTTTTTAAATCAAGTTTAATGCTTATAACATCATAAGTTTAGGTATTGGTATTTATCATTACTAGTTTTTCCACCTGTAGAATTTTTCTGATTGACCATAGTTTGTTACGTGATGTTAAATAAATCATAATCTTAGTCAGTAATTGGTTAGCACCAATTACTTAGCACCATACATTTGAAAATATTTTGAAAGTTTTTTGATTTCAACCTACAAAAACCTCTTTAGTAATATAAATAATAATATTTACATCAAGAACATACATCACAACATATACACCAAAAATCAGTTAAATCGAAAATGTTATGTGTTTAGAAACAAAATAAAATAAAGCAGCAATTCATATTATTTAAATGAAGAGTGACAATTAATTCTAAGTGATCCTTCACTTATAAACGCTGTACATATTAGTAACAATAGAGCTCATAGCCTAGTCATGAATGATTCATCTAATATCAGCTAACCAGAATTTGATCCACACAAAGACTTGCACGTAATCATCTACAAAAAAATACAGACTACACCTTTAGAGGCCCGACAAAAACGCTTCCTAATTCACATACAAACAAATAAACTCAAACTGCATACATTGCTGATTATATTACAAGCTCTTTACTTTTGACTTGGTGAGCAAGTAATGTATGATTTGTCTTTGGGAAATGCCAACTGCTTTCTTCGTGGAATATGATTGTTTTAACCTTCACGTTGGCGTACACGTGACCCCATAAACTGGGTTTTTAGTGGCTACTTTAAGTAGCATGTTCAGTACGACCTTTTCGAGACATAACAAGAATAGATTTTTGTTTGGCTGTAAACGCAGATCTTATCTCCTCGCCTGATCGGAGTATTCTGCCTTCGTATTGAGTGTTATAATAATGATTTATCGCTCATAGCCTTGTTGCATTCGGTGATTAGAAACAATCACTGATGATAGGCAACAACTGCGCGGACTGTATCAGGATTGGTGACCGCTGATGACACGATACAATGTGCGTCTCCGTGATTCAGAGGTCACGTTAAGCAGTTGGTCCCGGTTGTTATCATAGGATAGTCGCGAAACTTAGTTGGAGGCCTTTGGGCGGCATAAAACATCCAACGGCAAGATTACGTAGCCACGAAGTTGTATTGCCAGTCCCCAACCCGCACTTGGCTAGCGTATGGCCCTAACTCTCCCCTGAGAGGAGACCCGAGCCCAGCAGTGGGACATCTGATCTGATCTGTTCCGCATCCGCGTATATCCTGTGTGGCGGGAGCTTCCACATTAAAAGAACAGAAATAAAACCTAGACTCAAAACAACATGCAAAGTGGTGTCCCATGTGGGGTTTAAGCCTACGATTCTTAGCACAGTTTAAAATGGTGTGGTTACCATTTAAATTACTACACGATCTGCTCTGTCGACTGTTACAAAGTATAGTACAATAGAAACGTAAAATATTATATATGTATCAATCAATAATTTTTATATCTAAAAATTATTACACGTCTCATATTTCTGTAATAATATTATATGTATATACTAATATTATTCAAGTAACCCGTTATAATCACATGTCTAGAAAAGAACGACATCTATTTGAGTCTCGACCTTGTATGGAGGAAATGAAAATATATAAATTACCTGTCGTCAGTTGTTCGTCAGTTGTCGAAGTCTTTTTTGTGCTACTCGTCATAAAAACAAAGACAATTCTCCTATTGATACAAAGTTTGTAAATAGATGTATATAGTATATTCGTACTTAAATCTTAATACTATATATCTTGAATACAGCAGAATTCCACCACCGATCAAACGCACCGAGCTATGAGACTTGGGAAGTCTCAAGAAAATTTATACCCAGAAAAAGTTAGTATAGAAGTGAATTTAAGAAGTTGGAGATATGTTAAATTTACTTTCTTTCTCAACAAAGCAGGACATGAAAATGAAGCCAAAATATGTTTACATCCTATTAAAATGTGAAGAACGATGAACAAGAAACATTATTGGCCCCAATTGATATATTTGATTCCTACAGTATTCATGGCAGAATCCTATACCAGACGTACAGAAATTCACTCTGTTAGATACAAATTTCTCATAGTACAACCCCATACATATATAAGTATAAATAAAATATTTTCTCAACACTGCTTGACCGTTGCATTAAGTTAAGTGGCAAAAAATTTAACCTTACATGCTGGTAAAAAATACTTCCACTGTTATTATCTGCAGATTAGAGGCACGAAAACTATGGTTTATTTTGCGTGGAACACAATGCAATGGTACGTAATAGATATGTTCCAAGAAGGAAATCCGTGGATCGAGATCGTTTTTAGATAAAGGCAGAATGAAGTATTTTTCCTTTTATAGATAAATATATGAAACTATCTTAAGACATCGTAGAGAGATTTAAAAAGGAAGTATGTATCTATGACTTGAATATATTATGTATAACTGTGCATGCTTAATTGAATGGAAGGTAAATATAATTATTTGCTTGAGTATTTACAACTAGTTTTACCACGCTTCTTCATCTACCTTACAGTGACTTGTGTATATGATTTGCAGTAAAGAAGGTATCCTTATGTTAAATTTCAGAAAACTTAGTTTAGCCGGGAAAGCATTATAGACAGACAGAGTTAAATTTGCATTTATAATATTGGAAGGGATGGTGTAATAAATTTTCCAGAAGCTAATGTTTATTATTTACTAGGAAGTTTTCCTTAGGATCATTATCTTTTTCAGACGGACAGACATAGGAAGAAGAAAGGTTGAGGTAAAGAAATCGAGTGGAACGATAGAGTTAGAGCTTTTTTGAAAGTGAAAAGGAAATAAGGTTTCGGGTCCCCGAATACCTACCCTGTGGCCGAAGCAGCTTTTAGTACAGGGAACATTTAAAACAAGAAGAGGTAGTAGAGTCCCACTGATTTTAGCTCAGGGGGCTGGCTCTACTGGGGCGGTACTATCCTCGCATAGAAGATTAACCTAAAATATCAGCATTATTGCGGCCGTTCTTTGTTGGTGAGAGCGAGACCGAAGGCCCAATGATGCAGAAGCATCACTAGGCTGCCATGGTGTGAGTAACCATGCTGGATTTTTGCATTGTCTGCATTCGCAAGAAGAATGGTGAGCACCACTCTTGGACTCAGCTTATGTTTTACATTAAGCAGAGTAGAGTCAGTTTGACAGGCCCACATTTGAAAAAAAAAACAATATATTAACTACAAATATATTCCAACATACAGGTTACAATGCAAGTTTCTATTAGCTTTCTATTTTACGATACGGTTAATTATTTTATTAAAAAGGGTATTTTTTATTATTTATTAATCAATTTAAATACGACAAACATAAAATTGAATATATCACTATCTATAAAGTATAAAGATAAAGATAAAGGTCGTACCTTCTCTTCTCAGTTTGGCTAGTTATCTTTTTTTGGATTCCGTTCTTAAAAAGGAAGAACTAAATATTGAAGTAAGAATGAAACCCTAACTATCTGTCTGTCTTAAGAGTCTTTTTCTTAAAGGGACTTTGCAGTATCGCATTAAATTTAATACGAAATGATTAAATGAAATTGAAATTAGGCGAGGGGCACTTGCAAATTAAAGATCTGAAAGGTCTTCACCTTATTATTACATCTCATATCTCAGTACTTGTTTGCTATTATTTGCTTATCGATCGTGAAAAGCGTCACTCGCTATTCCATTTGTACAAAGTTTTTGATCAGCATTTTACAGTCAATTTATGAACGGTTTATTAAAAGGAATACCTAATTTATTTATTATATTTATTTATACAATTTTATTGTACACCACTAAAGTATAAAGTCTTCTACAGCCCTACATGTAAATCTACATATTTAGTTAAAGACTAGACTTTATTAAAAGATTGTGTCTTTTTATTACTCATAAAACTCGCATAAAAATCACATTATTTAACTTTCATTTCATTTCAATACAGATGTCTTAACTCAAAGTGTGTTTTGTTTTAATAATAATTATAATCCTTTTATGAACGATGTAAGAGGAAATGACTTAGCTCTCGATATCTTCTCAAGATAAGCCTGTTTTACATTAACAAACAAAGAAATTAAAATAGCATCCCAGATCGCTTGAGAGATACCAATTATTTGAAAAACTTTAATAATAAAACAACGAGTTAAAAATGGGAAATCGAGACAAAGAAAATTACTTTTGGTTTGATACGAAATTTACATAAAATGGTTAGCATTCGTAAATAAATGTAAGATGTTGAAACAAAAGTTCACGAAGCGTAAAATTAACAAAGGCGGAGAATAAACGTTCAGTTTAGTTTAAATAGTTACAAAATTAAAAGTCTCCGAATTTATTATTATAATTTATTATTCCGAAGATATTAAAGAAACTTTAAAAAACAGCAGAAAAATGATTATTAAAAGTCTAGTCTGTGTCATTCAATATTATATAATATTCAATGTCTTAAAATAAAGTTTAGCACAAGTGCTCCAGTCTGTCTATCTAAGACCTATGTAATTTCAGTTTAAGGGTTCACGCTTAGTTAAAAATTTACTCAACCATATCCAAAGTGCTTTTACGTAAACACTAGAGTGTATATGTTTTGTTTTAAGACGCATAAAGCTTAAACAATTTATACATCGAAACTAACGCGAAGGTATCATCAACAAAGTCCCTGTTTTATTAATATGCGACTACCTGCCGAAATTTCCTCGCCTACGCGATATAAGATTAGGTTTATATTCCAATATAAGCGATCATTTGAGAAGTATCTCTTGAAGACAGAAGCACACTGCATATGGAATCTTCATTAAAATTTAGTCATTTATTGTAACGAGTGCGATTTTTCATAGTCGACGGATAATATTGATTATATTCCGGACATCTAACACACAAAGCCATCTAAAGAGTCCCAAACTATATATAAATACATATATATGTTTTTTGTAAAACATAAATATTTTATTATAAATTGAAAACACCCAAACTCCGAAACAAATATTTGCAGATCATACAAACGTTTGACTCGACCCGGAAATCGAACCCTACACCTCAAGAACAGCAGTCACATACGCTGCGCCACCGAGGCTGTCGTAACGATAGTAAACCTTCCTTGTAAATGTTAGTCTCACAAACCTAAAAATTAACCGATAAATTGAAACAAAATTCTAAAAATAACATGAACAGTACATTTTTAAGCTACAAGAAGCTTTCAAACGAAAAATAACAACATATACTTATCAGAATTAACTTAAAGACTAGTTACAAATAATTTAAATATTTTAATAGCGTGAGACAATTTGTTTGATAGTTACATCATCGCTTGTACTATCCTCAACAATGCACAGAGGTGTGGGCCGAAGCAATTGTCCAGCTAACATTCAACTAACCATTTACATTGATAAGGTTCCATCTGCCTATCAAACGACTTAAGTGTAGAACTATGTAGCAGTTTAACGTAGCAATGTCATAGGATAGTTTTTGCGGTCGCCCACACACTTGTGGTACATCAGAAGAATTTGACTTAGCTAGCAAGGTCATACATGCATTGTCTTTTTTGCTTCAACAAAATGTATTTAACTTATCTTATTGACCCAGACCTACGTAGGCGATGCACGCTACAATTTAAACGCTAAATGATTTATAACGACAGATATTTTCTTGCTACTACGTATTACTACCAATTTTATTAATAAAAATATAAGATTGTAATAATTCTTATATTCTTATTAAAATTTTTTTACTAATTTAAAATTTATTAATAGAAACATAAGATTTATAACCTGTTCAATGTTAGTTTTAATCGATTTTAAATTAATTTGCTGAGATTCTTCACTGTGTATTTGGTCAATGTCTAAGTGTCTGTATAAAATATACAAAAGGTTATAAGACATGTTCAAACTGTTGTTGTTGTTAAAACTTCAAAGTAACCTATTTTCCCACCTATTTTGCCTTTTATCTTGAAATATTAAAGTAGGGTTACTTAAAAAATCTAAATCGAAAATACGAAATTAAATGATTAAAAAGAACAGTTAAAGGCATCTCCACGTGTTTTAACCCATGAACTAATGAGTCTTTTTCTTCTCTTTGAGCTCAAAGTACAAGCTTCTTTTCAAATTCTATTTTTTTGTTGAAGTACGTGTGATAAATTTATTTTATAACACATAACATACTCTTTTTTTTTATAAAACTGTAATAATATAGTTGTTGAAGTAGCGCGTATTAAATATACGTTAAGACATGAGAAAATAAAAAATACACCCAAGAAAAAAAGGAAGTCAACTAAAAACATGGTCCGGTATATACGATTCCCTTTGGCTTACAATAACAACAAGACACATCAAGAGCGAACTTGATGTGTCTTGTTGTTATTGTAAGAGAAAAAAATAAGAGATGAATTCCTAATAGTCCAGTACAACCTCATTGAACAAACTTTAAGCCACTGTCCCTGAAATTAACTTTCAAACTGACAAGTATTAATACGTTTTAAACTTCTGGGATCTTGAACCATCATGATTTATAATTAATGCTAGATAAGGTTGCTAGACAGGGTAATAAGCTTGTAGGCTATATCAAGAGTAATCGATAACGTAGTTAATGTAATCAATTATTTTGTAACTCGATTGAACTAGTCTAACAGAGCTAACATGATTTATGTGTTTTAGCAAGTACACCTTTACAACGTATTTTGGAAGTAACGTTTTTATTTCGTCTTTCGTAATCTAGTTTAAAACAATGCTTAGTATCTTTATCGTTGCTTTTCTCCAGACGGTGAAAATATAATTAAAAAGCCTGTAAGTAAGACAAACCACCAAAGTCAGCCTAATGCAGCCCACTGCTGTACATAGGCGTCTTCCATTACACGCCACTTGGTTTGATCCTCGACAATAGGCTGATGATGATGAAGATGAATTTTATTAATAATTAGGATTTAGGCTGTATTTCAATGATTTATTCTGTTACTTGTAAGGAATAAATCTATAAGTTACTTTCGTATTTCTTGAAGTACTAAAATAATAACGACAAAGTAAATTTATGGCCACAACACACTTTACAGTCTCAGTTATTAATCTTGGTTTATTTAGTTTCGTACCATCACCAATATCATTAACCAACCTATTGCATTTATATTGAATAAATATAGGCTTCTCCAATCGCACGCCACTTGATCTCAACAAGTAGCATCGCACATTTAGTTCTTGAAAGTTATAGATTACATGATTTACTAACTAATATCGAAATTAAGTGTTTTTTTAAATAACGCGAGATAGAAATCGTTTTGGTCGCTAAGAGAGAAAAAAAATGTTGATAAATAAACACCTAAAAACCTTCAACTAACACTTAACGTACTCTTCAAAGTAGCACAACTATTAATAAGTACGCCATTGTACGTTTAGTACTTCACCACAAACGCATCTAACAGAACAACGAAGGCTACACAAAAGGTAGTAAATCTCTCGACCTTCCACTTCTTGCCGCATATCAGACGCACTTGCTCAGGCGCATATAGTACAATCGCAAATAAAAGCCTCCTTCACGTCAGATTTATTAATCATTACCTACTTTGAGCTTCCCTTGTTTTTGGCGGGTATGATTAACCTGATTTAATAGGTAACTTGAATAATATAACAGATACTTGAAATTGAAACCTGGACGTGCACAGGTATTTTGTAAATTTAATATGTGTCTTTGCATCTATTTCTTTTTGCCATACATTGACAGACCGCTTATAGTTTTGCTTTTTAAATCTTATATAATTATACGTCTTTAAACCAGAGGTATGCTAAACCAGAGGTCGTGAGTTCGATCCCTAACCAGGGCAACTCTTTGTGTGATTAGCACGATCATTTGTTCTATGACTGGGTGTAATTTATCCTATAATTAGCTGATCTGACGAACTTCATACCGCTAAACCTAAGTTTCCAAAAAAACTTGTTATAGTATTTATTTACGCCTCATGTTTCCTCGGGTAGTGTACAGTCGCGAACTAATAAAATATAACCCTTCCGGTTTTCGTACATATTTATTATTTCCTACAAAAACCTTGTCCTAACAGTAACAAATACATAAAAAAATAATTTCGTACATTAAATTTAGTGCAGGCGATCGGAAGTTATGCGTGATTTATAATAATAATATAAGATATAAGATATGTATCAATTTAGAAATATTTAATTATCTTTATCAGTAGTCTAGTTACCAGTGTACAGGATTTGCCTCGTTTAGAAACAGACAGCCGTATGTGAAATATGTAAGGATATTATTTTTACCCGACTGCGAAAGTAGGAGGGTTATGTTTTTAGAGTGTATGTATGCATATATATTTAATCTATATTTCTTTGGCACGCCCTTGAACCTATACTGCTTGCCGTATTTTTATGTGAGTAGTGTCAATAGATTCGTCTTACTCCCGAGAGTGACATCGGGTACATCAAAATAAAATAAAAAACTAAACCAAGGATTTTGGGCGCATAAAAGTAATCTCAAAAATATTTTTTTCAAAATATATCGAGTGTGGTATCATAATAAAGAATTTTTAACGGGGATTTAGAACGTATATATTTTATAACATATATGTTTTATTTAAAAAAACTAAGTTTGATATAGATGACACATATTAACGGAGTCAGTTTTTTAATATTTTTTTTGTTATTGTATCATTGTAGAAAATCTATTCGTTCTTTTTAAAACATTGGTAGCTGATATATCGCTACTAACGTTCCTTAACTACTGCTACGTCAATTAACGTTGAGAAGTTCAGTTGACGATTTGATTAATAGAGTTTTATTGCATATTGCCGATTTATAACATTCACAGTAATGATTATGTTTAATAACTACCTACCACTTTATTTGAATAAATATACAATTATTTAGTAATTGATATTAATCTTTACGTCTCTGACGACGTCCTTCATTATAGTGTAATTGATTCGTACAACATGTTTTAGTGGTTATTATATAATTATTTACGGAAAATTTAGTATAAAGTGATATTTGAAATGGTATAAGTCACGAATTGTGGGAAAAACAAGGAAATTAATTATATTTCTACTCAAATTTTCGTTGTGATTACCCCATTAAAAGGTAAATATTTAATTGGTCAATTATAGATACTTGCTCAAACTCTCACTATCTTTTATTATTATTTTTACCCGACTAAGAATGAGGGTTATGTTGTTCGAATGTATGTATTTTTCTTTGGCTCGCCCTAGAGCCTGAACGTCTTGTGTTATATTTCTTGTGAGTGGTATCCATAGATTCGTCTTAGCTGTGAGAGTGGAACTAGGTACATCTAAATGAAAAAAAAACTTATGATTACTCTTAAAAAGAGACTTTTTCAGAAAAAAACTTCTTTTCTTTTAAAAAGAATTTTTTTTTTAAATCTTCAATGAATTTAATATAGATTAGAGATATTGACGTAGACGATTTTTTTCTCATTTTAAATTATCCATTACGTGTGTAAATTTATATGGCCTTAACCCTCTTCTGAGAGGAGACCCGAGCCCAGCAGTGGGACATTATGGGTTGTTGTTTGTGTAAATTTAATTGTATGAGACAACGTTAAGTCACTCTGTCTGTCTGTTACTCTAAACCGCGACAAAGATTATAATGAACTTTTACATGGAATTACTTTGATTCTTCAGGAAGGACATAGGTTACTATTTACTGAGGTTATCAACATATTCGTGAGCGAAGCCGCGGGTAAAGGCCTCATACCTTCTAAAAACGAGTATTTGAAATGACCTATTCAATATATATTTAAATAAAAGATGTTTATTTTTTCGATAACAAAAGTTATAAAATATATCCAAATGCGGAACTCACCCATAAATACCAAACAGATAAATTGGTTTTTCATTGACCTTTTAACTAACTCGGTTCCATTGCCGCATTGAGTGAATTTTGAATGGTTTCGTTTTTAGATTTAAATACTTTATTTTTATGGGCAGAGTTGATTAAAATATACATTTTTCAATTAAAGTCTCTTTGGCTGATGTTTAGAAATTTTGAACAACAAATGTAACGTATGGGTTCTTAAGTGGAGACCGTGTCTCGGCAAACGTAGTGTAGGACGTCCAGAGGCCAGGTGGAGTGATTATCTGCGCAAGATGGCTGGCAGGTACTGGATGTGAGTAGCCGAGGAACGAACTAAGTGGCGTGCAATTAGAGAGGCCTGTGTCCAGCAGTGGACTGCGATAGACTGATGATGATGATGACGATGAAACGTATTGCTTGGCTACATGGCTTGATAAAAAAACAGGTCCGTATTTTTTATTCAACAACAACGTTTTTAAGACGACACTGAAATGTCAATCATATGACAGATTATTTCAATATCATGGAGACTAGTTGTCCTAATTTATCATTTTAATTGATAATAGTGGAACATTAAGACAAACATTTTAATGTCATCAAGAAAAATAAGCAGGAAAATTCAATTAAATATTATAAGCTTTATTTTTATATGCGTTGAATTACTTTTCAATTGCACTTTTTGAAATATTCAAATTGTTATAATTTCATATTTTATAGTATTAACTAGCTGTACGTACCGGCATTCGTTGTTTTGCCATATAAATAAAAAAAGTAGAAGTACCTACATCTCTCTCACTCTTATCATTTAGGGGTATGAAAAATAGATGTTGGTCGATTCTTGAAATCCGTTTCGGAGGAGTTTGGTAATAAACACCGCGCCATGAGAATTTTTAATAAAAGATTAAATAATTAAGATAAATGTTAAACTGAAGAATTTCAAACTCCATTATAAACAAATTTTCGTATTAATACTGTTTCTGACTGTACGAACTTTTAGGTCCGATCAAGTATTTTAATAAAAAACATATTATAATCATTATGACAGTATTTATGTCTAACGATACCTTTTCTTTAGTAGATCTTTTGAACTAATAGGACCGTCCAGTGATTGAAAATGAATAAACAATGATATTATCAAATAGAAAGCTTTTCGCATTACTACGTTAGAATAGATATAACATTCATTATATGACAAATGGCCATCCTAATTTACGTTTCATGAGATGAAATATTTTACAGGCGGCTTTACAAGCAGTAAAAACCACTAGACTTCGCTTTATAAATTTATTGTATATCAGACCATTAATGCTAGGTCAGTACAAATGACGGCGATATTATACGTTGTCGTTCTATTATAATGGTAAATATGTATATTTCTATTATCGCTCAATTTATTCACAGAACTAGAGGGGTCTACGCATGTCACTCTTACGCATTAGAAGACTCACCGTACTATTATAGGACGTGACATAATAACACGTCCATACTAACACAGAAGACGTATCATGTTCTGCGCATTTAAAAGCTGTCACAAAGAAAACATATTTAGTAATTCTTTCCTCGTCTGTACATACGCATCTAATGTTAGACACCGACTTCACACGACGGCCGACCTTGTGGATATGGAGCGTCGTAATGGTTCGTAATTGTTGAATGAGTGTTGGTATGCCGCAATCAATCGCTACGCTGTATTGTACAGTAGGACGAAGAAAATTGTGATTGTTCACTTTGCTGGTCGTCTTTTGTTTTATATATTATCAGTTCTTGACTAATAGTATACTATTTCTGACGGATAGATAGATGGAAGATAAGAAGAGATCTATGTTCAGAGTAAGCCTTGTTTTAGAGATACATTTTTGGCTACTAAAGCCTGCCGGCCAGATGTGTTGGTATCGCCTGATGGTAAGCGATTACCGCTGCCCATGGGCACCCGTAACACCATAGGCGTCACAAGTGCGTTGCCGGCCTTGGGGGATGGGGAGGGAGATGAGGGGAAGGGTTGGATTATGGGCCTCCGGTATCCTCACTCACTCGGTGAAACACAGCGCAGGCGCTGTTTCGCACCGGATTTCTGTGAGGCCGTGGTATCACTTCGGTCGAGCCGGCCCATGCATGCCGAAGCGTGGCTCTCCCACGGGATAAGTAAGTAGTATATGAAGACTTTCTTCTTGTCGTAGTGCTGCTATCTAAAATGAGTAGAGGTCGTGAAATCCCGTATTTTAAATACGTCTCCACAAGGGACGAGGAATGAATTCAACAAAAACATAACTTTCAAAACGTATTAGTAGATAATTTGCATATGGTGTGGTTTTTTTTTTTAAGACAACTCCTGCATTAGGAATATAAATTCCTGTGTCACGGGGATCTTTACAAACATACATGAAACGGACACAAAGTACACCCAGACTTAGAACAACAATTTATGGATCACACAAAGTGTTGTCCAATGTAGGATTTGAACCCACAACACTTGGCGCAGTAGGAAGCGGTGTGGCGACCACTAAAACTACTAGGCCAACCGTGTAGTCTAAATAAAATGAAAAAAGTAGTAAATGACCAGAAACAAAGATAATGTTAGTATCATCAGTATGCAGCTTTATACAAGTTATTTAAACCGACTAGGTACAGCAATTTGCTACTAAATGTAGTGAAATTTTCAAGCAAATAATATATATATATATATATATCGTATTTTAAGTTTACCAACTGGAAAACATAATTAGCTTTGTTGTTACTATGGTTTATTTTAAAATGTAAAATGCTCTTACAAGATATATTCAATTTTATTTTGAGACTTCCAAGTAATTTTCCAGAATTGTCGCAAGTTTAGAAACGTGACAAATATATTACAATAGTTTAACCACGTGTGGAGAAACTTGGGGTGAATATGATTTAGATATTTTTATCATATCTGTAAAAAAACTACATTCGTCATGAATTTTTAGCAATGCATCAAAATTCTGGGGTATCATTTCCACTATTTTATTTATTTATTATTTATACAGCTTTATTGAACACCACTAAGTATAGAAAAGAATTACTGATATAACTGGATTAAACTTAAAAACTACATTTACTTATCGCTCACGGCGATCTCTTCCAGACAACCTTTGTACGGATATTGTGTAATTTGATTTTGGATAGTCTAAGATGTACCTGTGGATGTGGAAGCAGACAAAATATGAATACATACAAACAAACATGATAACATACGTATGTATATAAACAAACACGTAATGTCATAGATACACAAATTGCGTAACACACACCATCAATGACCAATAACACAACCGCCCCTTTCCCTGAGAAGCCTTTACATTGTCTAGTAATATTCTGTAACTAGCTTCTTGAAAACTTGCATAGATTTAGCTGGTCTAATTGCCTCAGGCAAGTTGTTCCACAGTCTGACTGCTTGCACCGAGAATGACTTATCAGCAAATTGTGTGGAATGGTTGGGCATTTTCAGTTTCAGATTCTCCAACGATCTCAAGAGCCTGCAATGTGGACTGTGTAGGAACTCAAAACATTATTTGATACAGAGGGACGAATGAGGAAGAAACAGAGTACTGCATAGAATTATTATTTCCACCCTCAAGTGACAGTAGCTGAGGCATATTGGTCAAAGACAAGACAACCGATCTGGCCCAAAAGTACTGGAGAGGTTCCATCTTCTAGGACGAGGTGTGTTGGAAGACTGAGCTTGGGTAGGCAACATACAAGGTGGCCTGACAACCTAACCAAAGTCGCGGCGTCATAAGATGCAGCAGTACAGGAGTGGTTGTTGTGAACAACCTTGAGGAAGCCCTATGACCAGCCGTGGAAGTCCCTTGACGGAGATAAAAAAGTATTTGAGATTATGAGACAAAGTTTTGAAAAATGAAAATCTAGTAAGATATTAAAAGTAGAGTTAGAACAATACATATAATGTGTCAAAATGCACAAAGAAGGCTTTTCAAATATTTTTCTTGTGTTTTGACGTCACAGCTGTGGTGCTTTTCAGTTTTCGGTTATTTGCCGTTGTTTATTATAATTTGATGATGCTCTTTGATTTATGTGACCCAATAAACTGACAATGAAAATAACAATGACATATTTGACAACAACACTCAACACGTACAGGTTGTCGAATAGGTAAATGTGAAAAGCGCAACACGCTCCGTGCTCGGTACAATAATTTTACTTTTAAATGACTTGATTCGTGTTCGAAGTACTTCATATTGTAAAATCGTATTTTTCTCAGTAAAAACACAACCTTTTGCCTAAGTAGCAAACTAGATATTTCCGGGATAGACAAAATATTTATATATTCAAGAAATTCTTGTTTATCGTCCGTCAGAGTTAATAGACTTTTGATATTTTAAAATATTGAAGCGTTGAGGCTCTAAACGTCTTTGCTATAAGAACGTTTGATAACTTATATTTGTAGGCAGGAAGATAGTTTTCTGAACGTTTAGAAATAGAACACAAGTAATATACAACCTCATCTAGTCCCAAACTAAGCAGAACTTGTATTATGGGTACTAAACAACTGATATAAATACATACAAGCTTTTTTTTGTTAATACATTCATATCATACTTAGAAAACAATTAAACTCTGAAACAAGAATTTGAAGATCGTACAAAGATTTGATACGACCCGGGAATCGAACCCGAGACCTCAAGTACAGCAGTCGCATACGCTATCATTGCTCCACCAAGGCAGTAAAAGAAATAAAAGACTAATGCTATATAGCGAAAAGTATTGCAGTGTTCGTAGAACATACGATATCTTCTTCTTTCAGATCACAATTGAACGTTCTTCAGTAGCGCGCGAATTTTATTGTTCACCCATAAAACATCGGAACAATACAAACTACAAAAGTTACATTATTTTATAATATATATTTTATGTATATTACTTTGTTTTTTAAATTTATCTCTTAATAGTACACAGTATTGATTTAATGTTTATACCGTATTAAAGGGGTGTTCAAGTCTATTCACCATATTAGAGCCATACTACAATTGCGTCACTCAAAACCAGTGGCCGGCGTATCTATTTGCTTTTTATCAAGCGACTTAGATAATTCTAAACAAACTATATATGAACAAGTAAAATCACAAAAAACCCGACTGCGTAAATAACTGTCATCTTTTTTAAATTCAGTTTTTTTGAATCCTTTAAGTTATAAATATATTGGTAATCATCTTTAAAAATTCTTCATTTTGATACCACACTCGATGTATTTTAAAGACATATATTTTTTTAACTTTCTTTTTGGCGCCAAAAATTCTTATTTTCACGACTAAAATGACATATTATCTAATGAGACTACTCATATATGATGATGATGATGATGATGATGATGATAATTTTAAGGCGTATCTATACAATTAAATTAAATTTGGAGTGTCTGTTTGTAATATTAAAATAATCGCTTTAAACTAAATGCATATGTTTGTATGAACGGTACATTTAAGTATAGCGAAATAATATTTTTTTAATTTTAGTCTATCCGTCTGTTTGTGCCGGCTAATCTAACTGATTTTGACGGGCCTTTCACTGGCACATAGCTGATGATATAAGGAGTGACTGAGGCTTTGCCCCTAGGCATTACCCGCGGTTGTTATCATGGTTCCGACTGTACCATAATACGCTGTTTAGAAAAGGATATCAATTTGTTCGTTTGTTTGTGTGTGTAATTATTTATTGAATACCAGAAATAAGTGGTATAGTAAAATAATTCAATCATAAACCTGTACCTGTTTAGATAGAGGAGAAACATTTTATTTACCCTGTTGTATCTACAACATCAAGAATCTCCTTGACAACACATGTCATGTTTTAGTTGTGCAATGTTAGAATTATTGATTTCATAACATAATTCTTACATTAGTATAACTATAACAATAACCACGTACTTTGGCACTCTAGCTACGCACATGACACCACACTACACAAACATAAAGAAACAAACACAAGTCTAGTGCATAACGAATATAAGAATTCTAATCAGAATACGAGTAATGCCTACTCTTCACGTCGGCAGATCCATCCGCATACGGATCTCTACGAGCCGTTCATATGTCTGTAGGCCGATCAGTCTGTGTTGGTTCTCGACAGACGCAACACCTGTGCACTCAAAATGGATATTTCATTTCGTTTTTCATTTAATTATCCAGTAAAGAATTTTTGCATAGTATGCTAATATTTTTACAAGTTATAAATCATTACAGACTATTATAATAAGTCATTACGATATGAATGTCAATTTCAGTAATTTCAATGTTATAGAATGAAAATAAACATTGATGAAAACAGAATAAAAATATGATAAATGGGAATAAAGTATCAATTAAATTTATAGTCATTTATTAGTGCTTATGTTAGTCATTTGACTAGTAAGAAGGTATCCAAGAAAGAAAAAAAAACTGCAAGAAGCACCGGAAGTCGTGTGTACTCATTTGCTTCCCGATAATCACTGATGCGGCCGCAGTCCGCAAACGTGCGGACAGTCGCCAAGTGCCGGCGCTAAAACCTTTTTTCCATTCCACAAAAACCGACAGCGAACGAATTAGTTGCGGACGGTAAATATTTTTTTTTAACATTGGGAAATCGTCATGGATGTCCTCCGCTCTGGAGAGAGGGCGAAGGGGTCAGTCAGACTTTTGCTGACTAAAACCCCCGTGTGTTCCGTCTGTCACCTACGCCAGGGTCACGGGAACTTAAAAAGCATCCGCAATCCCCGACTGGTGCCGTATGAACAAGTAAAATCTTAAAAAAACCCGACTGCGTAAATAACTGTCATCTTTTTTAATTTTTTTTTTTAAATCAATAAGTTATAAATTTATTGGTAATCATCGTTAAAAATTCTCCATTTTGATACCAGACTCGATGTATTTTGAAATCATATATTTTTTTAGATTTCTTTTTGGCGCCAAGAATTCTCATTTTTTTTTGTTAATTTGATGTGCCCAATGTCACTCTCACGACTAAAATGACATATTATCTAATGAGACTATTCAAATAAAAATACGACAAGCCATTTAGGCTCGAAGAAGTGCTAATAAAATATAAATTCATACATACATACATGAATACACTCGAAAACATAACCCTCCTTCTTTTGCAGGCGGGTTAGAAGCAGACAAAACTTAGTAAATTAGGTTTGTTATGGAGAACCTTTTAAAGGCCTATGTTCAGCAGTGGACGTCTTTTGGCAGAGATGATGATGATTTTAAGGCGTATCTATATATATGTAAATTTGCCGTGTCTGTTTGTAATATTAAAATAATCGCTTTTAACTAAATGCACATGTATGTATAAACGGTACATTTAAGTATAGCAAAATAATTTTTTTTTTAGATTTTTATCTATCCGTCTGTGCCGGCTAATCTCTGAAACGGCCGAACTGATTTTGACGGGACTTTCACTGGCACATAGCTGATGATATAAGGAGTGACTGAGACTTTGCCCCGAGGCATTACCCGCTCTTGTTATCATGGTTCTGACTGTATCATAAAACGCTGTTTAGAAAAGGATATTGATTTGTACATTTGTGTCTATAATTATTTATTGAATAGCAGAAATAAGTGGTCCAGTAAAATAATTCAATCATAAACCTGTACCTGTTTAGATAGAGGAGAAACATTTTATTTACTGTGTTGTATCTACAACTTCAAGAATGGCCTTGACAACACATGTCATGTTTTAGTTGTGCAATGTTCGAATTATTGATTTCATAACATAGTTCTTACATTAGTATTACTATAACTATAACCACGTACTTTGGCACTCTAGCTACGCACATGACACCACACTACACAAACATAAAGAAACAAACACAAGTCTAGTGCATCACGAATATAAGATATCTAATCAGAATACGAGTAATGCCTACTCTTCACATCGGCAGATCCATCCGCATACGGATCTCTACGAGCCGCTCATATGTCTGTAGGCCGATATTAAATTTATAGTCATTTATTAGTGCTCATGTTAGCGATTTTGATGAATAAGAAGGTATTCATAGAAATAAAAAAAACTGCAAGAAGCAGCGGAACCCGTGTGTACTCATTCGCTTCCCAATAAACACTGATGCGTCCGCAGTCCCGCAGAAGTGCGGACAGTCGCCAAGCGCCGGCGCTAAAACCTTTTTTTTCATTCTACAAAAACCGACAGCGAATGAATAAGTTAAGGACGCGTCTGCGTCTACAAACAAAACACCCGTTCTACACTGTTGTTTTTTTTTATTCAGTGGGTTTTGGGTTTGTTGCAAATAAATACAGTTCTTTAGTTGAAAAACATTCCGTTTATTGTTTAGTTTCATACATGCTTCAAAATATAAAATAAAAGGTACCTGTCGAATAACAAAATAAGTCAGTATTCAGTTTTACAATCTTAAGAAAATTATTCATGACATTTAATTGTTTCTTTACAATTATTATAAATTCTGTAAAAGGGAAACGATTGACATATGGCGACAAGATATTACATACAATAATACAGTTTAATTTGATACATATTTAACATACCTTTTACATATTCTGGCTTAGTTTTGTTCAACAAAACTCTTGCTATACAATCAACGGATTGTTGTTCAATACTTTATATAAATAACAATTCAGGACATATTTACCCTTTCAATACTTCTTACGTTCTGACATGAAAAATATTCACAAAAACTTATCGTCTCTCAATAGACATTTAAAAAGAATACTTTCGAATATAGAATTATTAATTGGCTTTTAGTAAATCAATAAAGAGGATTATATCAAGGTTGGACTAGCGTCAATTTGATCAATTCTCAACATACACGTAGCTAGATACGCCCGCCAAAGACATTTACGGACTCATCTTTCTATATATATTTATCTAGCTGGGCCCTTGTCGATGAAGCAATCTCTACTCCTCCCCTTTTTTCTGCTATCCGTTGAACTTCTTGACTTACTACTTGTTCTATGTATGTTAATCTAGGTCGTGTTCACTTTTTCCTGACTTTTATTTTTCCTTCCTGCCATAGAGAATTTTATCAGACTTATATTACAATAGAGCAATCATTATAAACTGCGGAGTATGATATTCTTTTTTTTTCAAAACAATATTTTTATAAAAAGGTACTAAAAGGGCGTTACCAGTATGATTTATAAAAAGTGCATTTCAGATGTCAGAAGTAGCTTCTTTTAGTAGTAGATCTTTTTACGTATCACCAAGCATTAGGGTGTTTTGACAGAGATGATGATGATGATTATTATAAGGCGTATATATATATATATATATATATATGTAAATTTGGAGTGTCTGTTTGTAATATTAAAATATTTTATGTATATTACTTTGTTTTTTTAAATTTATCTCTTAACAGTACACAGTATTGATTTAATGTTTATACCGTATTAAAGGAGTGTTCAAGTCTATTCACCATATTAGAGCCATACCATAATTGCGTCACTCAAAACCAGTGGCCGGCGTATCTGTTTGCTTTTTATCAAGCGACTTAGATAATTCTAAACAAACTATATATGAACAAGTAAAATCACAAAAAACCCGACTGCGTAAATAACTGTCATCTTTTTTAAATTCAGTTTTTTTTAATCCTTTAAGTTATAAATATATTGGTAATCATCTTTAAAAATTCTTCATTTTGATACCACACTCGATGTATTTTGAAGACATATATTTTTTTTGACTTTCTTTTTGGCGCCAAAAATTCTTATTTTCACGACTAAAATGACATATTATCTAATAAGACTGAGTAGTCTTATTAGATAACATGTCATCATCATCATCATCATCATCATCATATATGAGTATATATGATGATGATGATGATGATGATTTTAAGGCGTATCTATACAATTAAATTAAATTTGGAGTGTCTGTTTGCAATATTAAAATAATCGCTTTAAACTAAATGCATATGTATGTATGAACGGTACATTTAAGTATAGCAAAATAATATTTTTTTAATTTTTTTTTGTCTGTCCATCTGTTTGTGCCGGCTAATCTAACTGATTTTGACGGGACTTTCACTGGCACATAGCTGATGATATAAGGAGTGACTGAGGCTTTGCTCCGAGGCATTACCCGCTGTTGTTATCATGGTTCTGACTGTATCATAAAACGCTGTTTAGAAAAGGATATCGATTTGTACATTTGTGTCTATAATTATTTATTGAATAGCAGAAATAAGTGGTCCAGTAAAATAATTCAATCACAAACCTGTACCTGTTTAGATAGAGGAGAAACATTTTATTTACTTTGTTGATACATTTGATCTACAACATCAAGAATCGCCTTGACAACACATGTCATGTTTTAGCTGTGCAATGTTCGAATTATTGATTTCATAACATAATTCTTACATTAGTATTACTATAACTATAACCATGTACTTTGGCATTCTAGCTACGCACATGACACCACACTACACAAACATAAAGAAACAAACACAAGTCTAGTGCATCACGAATATAAGATATCTAATCAGAATACGAGTAATGCCTACTCTTCATGTCGGCGGATGCGTCCAGAGACGTCGGCATAATTAATGAAAATAAACATTGATGAAAACAGAATAAAAATATGATAAATGGGCATAAAGTATCAATTAAAAATTATAGTCATTTATTAGTGCTCATGTTAGCCATTTTGACGAATAAGAAGTTATTCATAGAAATAAAAAAACTGCAAGAAGCAGCGGAACCCGTGTGTACTCATTCGCTTCCCGATAAACACTGATGCGTCCGCAGTCCGCAAACGTGCGGAAGTCGCCAAGCGCCAGCGCTAAAACCTTTTGTTTCATTTCACAAAAACCGACAGCGAACGAATTCGTGGCGGACGCGTCTGCGGACGGTAAATACCTACCACAGACAAACAAAACACCCGTTCTGCACGTAGCTAGATACGTCCGCCAAAGACATTTACGGACTCATCTTTCGATGGAGCAATCTCTACTCCTCCCCTTTTTTCTGCTATCCTTTGAGCTTCTTGACTTACTACTTGTTCCATATATGTTAAACCAGGTCGTGTGCGCTTTTTCCTGACTTTTATTTTACCTTCCCACCATAGAGATTTTTATCAGACTTATGTGGAGTATGATATTCATTTTTTTTTCAGAACAATATTTTTATAAAAAGGTACTAAAAGGACGATTTACAAAAAAGTACATTTCAGATGTCAGCAGTAGCTACTTTTAGTAGTAGATCTTTTTACGTATCACCAAGCATTAGGGTGTTGATATGTGATTGTTTATTAACATCTACTCTGTCAGTGAAACAGTAGCCAGTAGCAAGTACTAGCATTACATACTTTTTGAATTCTAATACATTTTCTTATAAGTGCAAACAAAAAATTATCTCCGCATCAATAAAAGTATACATTTTAAAGGTTTTAGAAAGTAACTTCTCCTCAAGAGCGAACTTAATGTATAATTATCCTTTATAACTTTATTGGATTTCATTTCAAAGTGTTCTGTTGTAGTTAAATTCTTGAATCAATTTTCAACGAAATGCGAAGGCGTTCAAATGACATTGGCACTTCAAAATAATAAAACATCGAGTAAATTATGATAATTGAAACATAACTCCAGCCTACTTAACAAAATTGATATACGTCGGCTATAATTATTACTTATATTTAATGAAGCTTAGAGAAAAACCCTTGACATTTAGGAAAAGAAGCTACTCGGCCTCGTCTTACACATAATTTATCTTCCAAGAGATCACACTGAGCAATTAATCGATAGTATGCTGTAAATTATAAGAGAAACAATATACGCACAATTTCCTCCTAATGCGACGGTTTTATACTATGTCGGTTTATGCAGAGCGGTCGGCCTTGAGTCTGCCTGACATACCATGCCCTTTCTTCCACCTTGCTACCTATGTCTTCTAAACGGTGATTGCATACTTGATATGTTATTAATATGCTACGATACCCCGACTGTCCAAGGTCACGTCTATGCAGTCCTGACATATCTTCGCACTTCAATAACTACAACATGCCTTTTATATTAAAGGCATAGAGTTTAATTTTACTTGCATACATTGTAAGGTTCTTAAGCCGAATCGTACGTGATTAGAGTAAAGTTAAGCGCCACCTGTTGGCCAAAAATGGCAAGTGCAGTTTTGGTTTATTGATCGTATCGACGTGATCTAGTGTTTCCGTTATTCGTCTGTTCTAGTTTCGATATCTGGATATTCATGTTTAATTCATAGAACAGGAATTTATATTTCTTAATTGTAAATTATACGAGGTGTTAATGTAAGGTATATTGTTAACAAAGATTATTTGAACCTTATTGGTTATACAAATAAAGGTTAGCAAACGTTTACAATACATTTTTAAATGTGTAGAAGTAATTACAAATTTAGTATTCGTTGCCACTTGTGACTTTTTGCAGTTAAAATAGATGACAGTGGAATGTAAATATGAGTGTGTTAAATATCTTCTTTTTTTTTCTTTTTTTTTACTTCTGGCACTCAACGCCATCTAGTCTCAAACTAAGCAGAGGTGGTAATATGGATACTAGATACTAATATTATAAAGAGGTTTAGTTTCTAACTGTTTGTTTGTATGGTTTTAGGGAGTAATCTTCGGAAGTACTGATCCGATCATAAAAATTCTTCCAATAACAGAAAGCGACACTATTTAGAAGTGACATAGGCTATATTCTATTATGATTGAAAAACGAATTCAGCTACAAATAATAGTAATTTGTACATCAAGTGGAAAAAAAGCGGGCGGTTAGCGGTCAACGAAGTGGGCACGGGTTGGCTAGTGTGATATAGTGTACTAAGCCTTAGAGTAATACCATCTCGCATAATTTATAATTTATTTATAATATATTATTATATATTAGTAATTTCGAGAAGGTTTATATATCTTTACTGTACATAAACACTAATTATGACTCCCTTGAAACTGTTAGACCACATTAATGCCCAGGCACAATAGCTTTGTTGAACAAAAGAATGGCCTTGTAATGCGTTAACTATCATCTAAAATTAGGCTCTCATAGCTCCGTAGCATACGTAATTTTCTTTGTGAGAATTTAGTACAATATTCTTTTGTATATTTCAAGTATTTTAGTGAGTTTTCATATTGTAGAAATTTCTGCTGTGCTTAGTAAAGTAATCCTGTTCTTTTATTCGACTTAACTTGTTACTGTTAGTTACTGGTTAATTAAACCTATAACTTGTATTGTATCGAATGTGTATTGTCAACCCTATCAATAAGGTCATATAGACAGACCACAGTTGCTGAATATACACATAATTTTGAATTTCCTGTAAAACCAGCTTTACTGTGGCTTTCTCCAGTTTTATCGTCAATTTGAACATGAATCTACGAAATAATTAGTTTTGCCAAATGCAGGTTGGTTACAGAGTTATGCCGGAATCATTTCATTTCATTTAGTTTGTTTTTGGTCCACAAGGAGGTTGACTAAATAATTAGAAATGGAGATTTCACACATAAAAAGAAGAAGGTATTTGTCTTAGTGTGATCTGAATCATTGCTATCCAGGAGCCAATAACCGCCGCTAAAAAATTTACATAAACATTTAACATTATGGAGTGCATGACAACAGGATTGCTTGTGTTGTGGAATTAACTAACAAAGATAAAGCAATAGAAAATGGCATTGGATGTATGACGCTTCTAGTCCTAAGTTAACTAGAGCCTATAATATGGGTACTAGACAAGTGATCTTAAAGATACTTTTTTCACGGCATAATATTATGCAGGCATTAAGAATTATAGGGAAAGCGAAATAACAGAGTTTACTTGGATGCACAGTAAGTGTAAATATTATAAATAAATAAACAAATATTTAATAACTAGCATGTGTTATGTATTTTTTTATTTTTTGGAGAACATTTTATGTTTATTTGAATTAAAATTGGTCTGTAATACGTCAAAAACTATTATATAATATTATTACAAAATAAATGTAATTGAAGCCATACTTTATCCTCATGTTTGTTTAAAAGTTCTTGAACTGTTTATGGTTTCATTACAAAAAGGTCTCAAATTAACTTCTTAAAAATAACAATGTTTCATTAAAATGTATTGTATTAAAATTAACCGATACAATAAACCAATAGGTCTTACGTTCGATTTGAATGCGACATAGTACATGGCATGCATGTCGACGCACTGAATCTTATTAACTGCTTCAAGGCCCTGCTTTGTATTTAACCATTTATAAGTAGCAACTATGGCTAAGTACTTGGGGTTCTTTAGTGAAGACCGCGTCTCAGCAAACATAGTGTAGGACGTCCACAGGCCAGGTGAAGTGATGATTTGCGTAAAACGGCTGGCAGGAGCTGGATGCGAGAAGCCGAGGATCGAATCAAGTGACGTGCAATTTGAGAGGACTCTGTCCAGCAGTGGACTGCGATAGCCAGATGACGATGACTAAATACAACTACTTAACAACAAACAGCGCAAGACAGTAATTAAACCTTATTTACGTTTGAATATGTAATAAAGCCTAATTAATTATATTGTAGCATTACATGTACATTAACACATTAGTTTAATTTAACTAAACCAAAAAACAAGCTGGTGTGTATATTTTTTTAAGTAATATAATTTAATTATATAATAAATAAATATAATATCAATTACGGTAAACGTTTGTTCTGGCTTGTTTCGACATAACAATGATAACATTAGTAGTTGTCCTGTTGTTACCATTGTTATTTTGTTGCTATTTTCTTTATTCTATTTTATTTAACTTTATTCTGATCCTGAATTTTAAACATTTTACATTGAAAAGAGTTTCATTTAGTTTCTTTAATGACTGGCCTACAATGTAATTATTTAGACTTCCTCCATCCGTTGTCTCACAACTCAAGATATGATGCATTACTGCCATTTGAGCGCCAACTCCAGAATTAGCGAAGTGAAAAGCACTCGGTGAAAAGTTATGAAAGAGTCTATTAACAGCGGTTATCTGTTTCGCCGCGCCGGTTGGCCTGGCTTATGCATATTAATTATAATATCAAGCTATGCAAAAAAGATAATAATTTGTAACTTGGTTTTTAGGAAACTAGGGACTAGACTTTCTAAGATACCCATTCTAGAAAGTTTTTTTAACGTGAAGACGAAAAGTTTAAGAGCAGAGCTACTTACTTGCTTACTTATAGATAAATCGCAAAATAATTAACTAAGCACAATAGTTTTAAATTGGTCCGATCGTCTTGAATATTAAAATGCCATAGATAATGAATATCAATAAAACTGAAAACCTTGTTCCTTTTTTTAGTTCGTTAAAAATATAAATAATAAGTTTGTACTTAAAAAAGTATGGAAGTGTTAACTTACAAGAAACACTGACAACCTCGTGCGCAAAATGGTTTTATGAATGATAAATAACAAAAATCATATCTAATAAAGTAGTCACTAATGAATATTTAAGCAATAAATTAATATTCATTACTCATTTCAATCTTGTGATAATTTTAGATACGGAATATAATTATTTAAATAAAAATGCATGTATACAAAACCTTACGATAACTACTTTCAAAGTCACTGTGTATAAAAATATGAATTATTACTAAGTTGTCTATTGTAATGAACCTGTTAATTCTTAACTAAAATGGAAATAGCATCATCAATATTATATTCCTGCACTCTCCCAACTTTATTTGGGGTTCAGGAGTCTGACGACAACGCTACTGCTTTAGAATGGATGGAGATGGTAGGGTAAGGATACCATAAGCTACAGATTCTATATTGTTGGAGAGCCATACTTTGCACATATGGAAATGTTCAACCTAAGTCCAGTAGTTCTTTCGTTGATTTTCATCGAGTAAATGAGGTGTCTTCCTCTCTGAACAAAATATATATCAAACAACTTGTCTACTAGTTGTAAGAATTTCCCTGAAATTCAACTTTGTCTATTTAAACTTGGAATCAGTCCAGAGCTGCCCGCTCTGGGCTGATTGTTATAGGGGGGCTAGGGGAGGCTTTCAAACAAATTCAATTCAAATTCCAAATCATTTATTCATTTAAGGCACTAAATGACATTTATGAAGGTTAAATTGAAGCTACAGTTAAAAATCATATATTGACACAAACAAGCGCCACAGCATGTACTGAATTGTCAAGGGTCAAACCTTCTTAAAAAAAACCGGCAAAGCACTTGTGGCGTCTCTGGCATTGCGGGTTTACCATGGGCATCGGTAATCGCTTACCATCAGGCGATAGCACCGCGATTCTCGTTTGCCCCCCATTCCATAAAAAAGTAGCACACGTTTTTCGGCTGAATTGATGTTGATGCATGCGAAAAATAGTACGAAAACTTAATAAGTAGTCCAAAATCGTTCCCCTTATGAGAATAGATACGTTTGTAATTCGTGACTTTTATCATAAGTATTTATTCAATCACAGAAGTTGACAGATTAATTATTGTATTTTGTCTGCTCTTCTTGTCCCTTAACTAGAATACTAGTTATTATTTAGAATAATAACAAATATTAATGAATATTTCATCAAATTTAATCACATTTTAGAAATACTTTTGAAAATGATTATACTAGAAACTTGTTTCTATGATTGAAAAAATGTAAAAACCTGCAGATTTTTGTTAGAGCAGTATTCAAGGTACTTGTTTCTAAGACTCCATTGACGGATCAAAAATAACCTTTTAATATCATTAAATCCAAAGTCATAAATATGGGACGTCAAAATGCAAAATCTATCCAAACATGGTTCAACTATATACAGTCGATGATTTTAAAATACAGTCTGCAATCTTATTACAGATTTCAAACATAGGAGTTTTCCATTTTCTGGTTTAATGTGCAGTCTTTGAAAGAAGCCCCCAAGGGATCTCTTGGTTGGATGTTTAATATGATATGAAATAAAGTCCCCGCTATACCCAATGGAGCTTTATTTCAAAGCATGTTGACATAAACTTCGATCAATTAGTTGATATCTGCCTCATTGATCTAACGGTTAATGTATGCGACTGCACATCCGAAGGCCTCCGTTTCGGATCCCGGGTTGGGCCAAAATTGTTATTGAGTTTTTCTGATTAAAGAAATACTTAATAACAGCTCGGAATTTGGATGTTAAGTTCTGTAACCCCAGAGTGCCTTGGAGAGCACGTGAAGCTGTTGGTCCTGCGCCTGATCCCACCCCGGTCATGTTAGTTAACCGTTCCATCGGATTTTGAGAGAGAGGGAACAGAGAGTGCACTTGTGTTTGCGCACACACTTGTACACTAAAATACATCCTGCGTAATTGACTGATATCTTTTGGGAGTGATCACTGTGGCCGTAATCGGCTCTGAAAATCCAAGCTCTGATTTGTTGGAACACTTTTTTCTTTTGCATAAACGCTTAATACCTAACTCACAGTGCTGATCATTCAGCGATGTAATAAAAGTACTTCTCATGAGTTCAAATATTAAACCTGAAAACTAGTAATATTTTATTTTTAAAAATAATATTTTATCGTTCTTCATTTCCGTTTGCTTACTCATGTGATTATGGTTCAATTGTTTTTATTTGAAGTTGTACGTTTTATTTTAACAATTGTAATAGATGTTAGTTTTAAAATATTTAAATGTATTCAAATCAAAATCCTTAGGTATGTTTATGTTAACACGGTATTTTTTTACGTCTAATATACTGCGGAGTATAGAATAATCACAGACATATTGGATGTTTACCAGTTTAAAATTTCCACAGTTGGACAGTTCACCAACTTCTAAGGGACAGAGAGGATGTTAAGATGTCTCAACAAAAAATGGTGCCAGGATACTTCTTATTTCAGGCACAGTGTTTAATACTGTGCAATTTTAGTCGGTTTGAACAAAAAACTTAGGTGGAATATTGAGCCAACCCTAGGGGCTCCCCCACGAAAACTAAAACTTGCCACTAAACACATATAGCCGCTATTTATGCCGGTTAAGAATTAGATCCATTTAATTACAAAATAATTTAAACCGTTACATAGACAAATGATTGCTCTTCAAAAAGCATTTAATACATTTAAATTATTTATACCTAGCATAAATATATTAATTTTATTAGCGCAAATATTTAAATTAAAAGCAGACTCAGCGATCAGTTATACGGACCATTTATAACTGTCTCAATTACTTCATTTATTTTATAAAGCAGTATCTGCTACAGAACAGTTAATGACACCCTTAAACGAATGATTATAAGTCGGTAAATCGTAGTAGAAGCCATTCAAATAGTGTTCCGTATACATATTTATTACCCAGACGAAACTAAACTGCCAAACACTTGTAGCTTACAATCAAATCGCTGCAACTCTTTGCTTATTTTGCTAGATTCGGAGCGAGAAATATAATTGACTTTTTTAGACCCGTATTCGAACCTGATGAAAGAATATACAGAAGCATATGATTCTATTGTGATCTACAGTTTTTCTGCTCAAGTAGAAAAGCATTCAAAAAGCTACTTGCAAAAGTTTCTAATAAAAAGAGAAGACAAATTAAGCGGAATTATCAGACTAAAAGTGTGAGAGACGAGATTGTTATATAAATATTACTAAGTTATACGCTCTTGTAACCCTGAATATTAAAAGGTTTAATTGATTAAATAAGTAACACTTAAAGTGCACAATTACTCAATTACAGCTTTTGAGATAAAAATTAGTTTTTTAAAGATGTTGAGATATTTAAAGCTGTAGAATTCCACAGGTTAAATAAAATTGAATTAAAAATACCTTATCTTAGCTTAAAGTTAATCATTATTTCATTTTCATGTCCACAGCATATATTTTATAGTTAAGACTTAAGTATAGGTGGATTTCAACACCTGCTATAGAAAAAAATATATTTATTCAATTAACTACAAACGTATTTCCATTAAAAGTACCACATTCTATTGAAGCAAAGGCATATTAACTTTGACTTTTCCTAATTATTATGGATATATATCTTGACTCTTAAAGAGACGGCAGTCTTAAGACTCGGTTATCTCAGAGTATTAGCATTCTCAAAATTATTCGTCATACTCAAACTGCAAGCCTTTTCATGATACAAATGTTTCACGTCCAATCTATTTCTACAATCGATAACGCTTTTTTTTTCATCTATTATTTTGTTCTGTCCACGTGACTTAAAATTGAGATGATCTCAATCCCAAACACTTTATAAGTTTTTTAATAGCGTTTACGTTTGTAGAATGTCAAATTGGCTGAACCTGCTGGTCTGTCGGCTTTAACGACTCCAGTCGTTAATACTATAAAAATTATTACAACGACACCACATTTAACTCACTATCGTACCAATAAAACGTCTGAGACTCTTTATTTCATACCAATACAAATTATACACTGATTATGGTAAATAAAATAATAATAAAATTTTCTAAATATACTTCATCATTATTCTTGGCAATCTTAGTGAGTCGTCAAGACGCAAAAACACCTTCAAGCTATTGCCAATTAATTAAACACGTGGTAGTGGCACCGGTACCTCTATTGAATACAGATTGGTTTAAGCAATTAAGTTTTGTAAAGTAGGAAATATTCATAGCCCAGTTGCCCTCTGTGATTAGAAACCAATCACCGAGGGTAAGCAACGACGGCGTGGTCAGTACCTGGATGGGTGTCTGCTAATAGCATGCTACCATGAGCGTCTCCGTGATTCGGAGGTCACGTTAAGCAGTCGGCCCCCATTGTTATCATAGGATAACAATCGTGAAGTATAGTTGGAGGCCTTTGGGCGGCTTGAAAACATCCAACGGTAAGATTACGTAGCCACAACGTTGTCTTGCCAGTCCCCAACCCGCACTCGGGCAGCGTGGGGATGTATGGCCTTAACCCTCTCCTGAAAAGAGACCCGAGCCCAACAGTGGGACGAAGTGGGGAAGTGTGGATGATTCAAAGAAAAACCTTTTGTATTAGAATAAAATTACAGTTTTACAAATTTTTTTAAGTTTTATTCTATCTTTCATGGTTTTGTAGAAATTTCATCATGTGACAATATTTTCAAATACTTTTTCAAATTGTGAATCAAGAATAATATTGACTAGATCATAATTATCACCTTTTAAGCCTTTATTATTAGTCAAGATAATTTAGGGTCTTTATTAGTCGAGATTATATGGAGTCGGCTACTAGTTCAATAAGTTTTACCTGAAGATCAGTTTTTCCACGAAGTGACGTGCGTCAAATCTCCGTATCCCTGAGGGCGAACTGAATTCCAAGATTCGAATTCAATAAGTTGTCATTATATATAAAGGCACTGACTTCCCAATAACGATTGCTATAGATGTTCATGACCGACGGCTTAACGAGTTCTTGGAAGCACGGGCGTGATTGAACGCCACACTATATTTCTATTGTCCTAGTGGTATTAGGGATTTCTTGTAAGAAAAAAACAATAATACTCCTTTGATCAACCCGAGAAAGAACCAGACACCTTTTGACCGATAGTCGTTACGCTAGTCGCAAGACTAACAGTTTACAACAACAGTATTGACATATTGTTTAAAAAATATATATACGGTAACTTTATCTACCTCTATAAACAATACATTCAAGTAAGACAGTAAAAGCATATCAATACAGTACTTATAATAATATGAAACAATACTATATTAATATACATTACATACTTAGTACAATGAATAATTATAACAATGCCTTTGAATTTTGCCGATAATTACGTTGTAGAATGCGGTAATTGCTTGTTGGAAACTATGAATAAGTAAATACTTAGATGTCAGTATTAATGCGTTCTCTTTAACATCTTGCTTTATTAGCACATGTAAGTCTTATTGGTCATTCCTTTGTGACTCGATTTTCGGATTTGCCGTAATCGGTTTGTTCGGTATTATCGAGGCAGCTACAATCCATGACATGACAATTCTGACTGTAATCAGTTCGAAGAAGGAGAAGGATGCTTAGAACCTAGAAAAGGTGAAGGAAGAGGATAATGTCTATGTGGTGATTTAATATATCCACACCCATTTGCTTACAGGATTATATTTATATAAATAAAAATAAATCTGTTGCTAAGCTTAAAACCGAGAACCGAGAACCGGCTCTGTCAATTCAGTTTTTTTTTATTTTTTCTTTAAGACAAGGAATGTGCTATTGGACTGCAACATGCCAATATGCTTTGTCAGAAAGAAATCTGTCGAGGCAGTTAGTTTCCTATAAACTTTAGTATTTATGTTA
This sequence comes from Hyphantria cunea, assembly GCA_003709505.1. Classification (NCBI taxonomy): domain Eukaryota; kingdom Metazoa; phylum Arthropoda; class Insecta; order Lepidoptera; family Erebidae; genus Hyphantria; species Hyphantria cunea. Next base: position 168,307 of record PKRV01002141.1, read on the forward strand.
TTGTTTTGTAAAAGATAATACCTGTGTCGCTGGGAATTTACAAAAATACATGAAACGGACACAAAAACACCTAGACTCCAAACAACAATTTGTGGATCACACAAAGCGATTTCCCACATGGGAGTTGGACGCAAACACACAACGCAGGATTAAGAGGCGAGGTTACCGCCTAGACCAATACACCATCCGTGCAGTTAGTCAGGCAGTCAATATAGTGTCTAGACAATGTTCTTGTCAAACTTTTATTATTTCAGGATTTTTTATGGAATAGGGTGCAAACAGGTAGACGTATCGCCTAATGGCAAGCGATTACCGCCGCCCTTGGACACCTGCAACACCAAAGGCTTCGCAAGTGAGTTGTCAGCATTTTAAGGAGGAGTACGCTCTTTTCTAGATACAACCATACATAGATACACACATATTTCAGGATACAACCCATATATGATAATAAGTGGCGTGCAATTGGAGAGGCCTATGTCTAATAATGGACTGTGATAGGCTGATGATGATGATGATAATAATACAAACATGTTCATCATTATCATCATCAACAGTCTTTAATAGTCAACTGCTGGACATGCCTTGGACTTTTTACAACTTTATGTACTTACCGTGGGAGAGCCACGCTTCGGTGTGAATGGTCCGGCTCGACCGGAGTGATATCAAGGTCGCACAGAAATCCGGTTTTCAATGGCGCTTGCTCTATGTTTTTCAAAGTAAGTGATGATACCGGAGAACAATACCCCAACCCTATCCCCCTCCACATCCTCTAAAGGCCTGCAACGTACTTGTGACACCTCTGATGTTGCGGGTGATCCTGGGCGGCTGTAGTCGTTTACGTCGCTCGTTATCCCCGAATTCTATGAAAAAATAGCAAACATAAAATTTTCTTTATTTAGCGCAGTTTTTCCTATTTAAACATCAAACAGATAAAAAAATGCAAAAGAACAACAAAATTATTTTTATATTTCAGTTCTCATGTAAATTAATAAAAACACATTCTAAATCATCTCGAGAATTTAATTAGCATTCAGACAATCTGTTCAATAGCCACTAACGAGAGACACGGAAAACATAAAATCTAGCGCTTTCATAGTTCCTTGTCGTGAGTTATGAGAGTAAGCGAGTATGTATACAATTTTTAAGTCAATACAAAAAAAACGCTCAGTTAAAAAATACATATATACTCTTATATTTACCATTCATAATTTTATAAAGATTGAACTTTAAATATTAGACACACTTTAACTTTTCGAAGTGAAACTTCTTTAGGCGCATGAAAATTTTTACAAATGTAACGTCACGCAAGTATGCAACAGAAGTGTTGAAAAAGAGAGAGAGAGCGATCGAGACCGATTGAGAGAGAGTAAGACAGGGCGAACGTAGCATGAAGCAACTAGCGATGGAGTGAGAGTAGGGATGCTTTAGTCACAACAATACCTATAGAAATCGCGTCGAATAGTGTAAATACTGAAGAAATAATTTAAAAAAACTAAATTTATAATTTATATTAATTTTCAACACTTTTAATATTTTAATGACAATTAAATTCCTAACATATCTTCCTTTTCCCCTTCCTTTAAGTCTCGGAAATCTAAAGTTTTAGATTTGTTTAAATATAGACAAGATTGATAAATTAGTTCGCCAAAGAAATTTCACTTCTGACATGTGTACTTTGTACGCACGCACTTTTCTTATAGAAACGACCAACTAAACGTAAAACATTGACATATGTCAATAAGAGGTTTCAAAACTTCAATGCACTTGATATCAAAATAGACGATTAATTTATGGAAGAAGTACTAAATACTCTTTAGTAAGACAATATGCTTTAAAAATATTTGAGAACTAATGTGGTAAAAAAGTTTTGAAATCAATCTAAGGGTTCCCTATATAATATGTTTAATATTCTATTCAACTTCTATTAACAATAAATAGGTAAAAAAATACAATCGAATCTAAAACCTCCTTTTCAGAAGTCGGTTAAATTGTAAATTATGGTTGAATTTAGATTATCGGAAGATTACTTGTCCAGGCTCCTCCTGGTATCACTATCTTGTCTTAATTTCATCTGTTCTTATTTCACAAAGGTAACATTTTTCTGGCACATCTTGATGTTATGAATAAAAATTTTGACGAATATCTTTAGGGTATCTGTAAAAAGTTCCGTCAAGTGAAAGTAAAGATGACGCTATTCAGTTACGGTTCACTGTAGGTACCATATGATGTATCGTAACGTAATATTTGATGAATACAAAAAGTAAGAGTATGGTATTAACTTTAATTTGATGATGTGGAAAAGTGGAACGTAATTTCCTATTCTGAACGTAACATGTTCTGACGTTTGATAATGTTGATAAATCTGTGATGTTACGAATATTACCTTCAATACACTGTTGATTCAGAATCAAAACCGTTTGATGTTAAATTCGGTATTAGAAAGTAATACTAAAGAGCAAAAGATAGAAATCTATCCAAAAAATCTTAATCAATTAAAATTTGAATGTTTCACGATAGCTAAATATACTTGTGCGGCTTGCATGATAATAATATTTTATAAAATAAAATGGAAAATATAAAATTCTAAAGAAACAATTTTCTTTTTCACTTATTCACTGTCAGGAAAATATAAAGTGCTTTCCTGCATGTACCCAGAACCAGGTTAGACAGACTGTTATCTGAAGGTTCCTGAAAATGAAAACCTAATTTTAATAAAAAAGCACATTTTCTACAACATACAAAACCATTTTTTTTTGTATTTCAATAATTTTTTTATAAGCAGAAATACTTTTCACGCCTCTAGTATTGGATCGACCATCGATATCAAATCGATATAAAACTTCATAGATATGTTTCCAAGGGCACAAATAAGGGTAAAGAGTAATTACTGAAAAAAATACTGTCGCCAAAGGATACCCAGCAATTTAATTGACGAAATCTATATTCAAGCGCTGCATCTACAAATATAAGCTGGTATAAACAATTCACTTTAGGTTTACAACTTAAATACCATTTGCAGCAGTTGCGTACACATCGAATCTAATTGACCAGTGCGAACCCTGCAGTCGGTGTGAATTGCGAGTTGTAGATATTATCTCGATTCAATGGGTAATTAGCGACGCGACACTGTCTATAAAATATATCGAAAGGGCTGCACTATTATTCTGTGGCTTTAGGCACAAGTAACTTCACGAGGTCAACATCGATATTTTGTTAAAAATTTTAATTTTAGAGATAAAACTCTTTATAATAACTTAACTAACAACTTTCTTAATCTTTTCTTTCTTTTCGTTCTACTAAAGAAGAACGGTTATGTATCGTTGATCGATACTTCTACTACTACTACTACTAAGCCTTCTTCTATCTTTTCGTAAAATAATGTAGAGGAGTAAAAGAGAGTTATTGATTTACGTTTGCTATAGAATCTTAACACCTTACCAAATTTACATCGGTAGAGTCATCGGTAGAGTCAAATATCTACCACTATCTATCACTATACTAACAATATCGTTTGATTTGGAACTGAGTATATCGATACTCAGTTCCAAATCAAACGATATTGTTATGCTGTATGCCTTTCGGTCTTCAAAACTCTTATTTAAAAAGGTATCAGTCAATCTATACATATATACAAGAGGAAGGTATATAAAAGAGGAAGGTGACTGACTAAGATACCCAGGGATCAAAGCACTGCCCAAACCGCTAAACCTAGATTCCTGAAATTTTGCTTATAGGTTCTTTATATAACGTGAGTAAACCATTTCGGAAATGCCACCCCTAAAGGGGTAAAATAGAGGTTGAAAATATCTACCTCTGCGCGAGAGAAGCCACTGGCAAAAGCTAGTCTTAAATAATCCAATGATGTACATAGATTTTTCCTTAGAAAGGGGATATTTCTGTACAGCACCACGCAAGCTATACAGATTAGTATGTACCTAATGTAAGTGCGTGAATATATTCCGTACTAAACAAATCTCTATTGCTTAGAGTTTATGCATAATAGAGTAATTAATAAGCGGCTTTATCTTACTATACAGAAACGCATACGCTTTTTTCCCGAAGTGTCTATTCTGTCAATTAAAGCCAGGGCCGGCGTCGACATCAATACACTCGGTGGGTGGACAATTACAGAGTGAGCAAACATCTAAGCCCACCTGAATACGACCGCAGCAGTAATTAATTATTGTTAGAACAAAAACAATGTACGAACACTTAGTGCACTTGTCCTTTATAAAGTGGCTATGAATTCTTTTGAATGTTGGACAATATTTATCAACGATTCAGAATAATAAATATTTTCAGACATTTTAATACACAACGCCGTCTAGTCCCAAACTAAGTAGAGCTTGTACTATGGGTACTAGACAACTGAAATTAATACTTATATACTTTTTTTTTTAAATACATACATATTGTACATAGAAACCACCCAAACTCAAAAACAAATATTTGCAGATCATACAAACATTTGGTCAGACTCGAACCCGAGACCGAACCCGAGACCTCTAGTACAGCAGTCGCATTCGCTACCACTGCGCCAAAGAGGCAGTCAACGCGAATAAAGGCTCGTGATGCGGTTCAATTGATCATCCACTTCTACCGACACTTTGATAGATTTCACAAGGTCAAAACCGTCTTTAACCTCTTTCTTTGACGTTGACTATTCTTTTCTAGTGTATATATTTCACAGGGCATGACTGTGTGCGTACAATATCTCTGTAAGTGTGGATTGGTGAAAAGTAATCTTATATTTTTTGCGTTGAATGGTACAACTATAACCTATAAACACGGCTTTTAAGTGAAAATTGATAAACAGCAAAACAACATACAAAATAATGCTGAGATTTCCCTTATTTTTTTATAAAGACAACTAATATACAAAATTGGATATTCTATTTCAGCCTTAAAAATAAACACTCAACTTATTCATGAATTTCGGAAGAAATGATATTTTTGTCTGTAAATCTAGTTTAACAGGTCAGTTGGAAACAACAAAATGATCACATTTAAAAAAGTATTAAGGGAATCTACTACATACATACAATATACCTAAAACTTATGTAGTTTAATGAATATATTCAAATGCACTGCGATTTTAGACCTTTCTTGAAAATTAGTTAAAAATTAGATAGATAGATAGAAAACTCTTTATTTGCACACTATAATATTACAGTTAGAAAAGAGTACATAAAATGTGAGACGGAGTGTACAAAGGGCGGCCTTATTGCCAAAAGCAATCTCTTCCAGGCAACCTTAGGAAGGATCGAATTGTATAGGAGAGACAGTTGTAGTCTTAATTAATATTTTATGTTGGTCATTTTATGTACTCACTTAATATTTTAAAAACGGTGTACAAATAAAGAGTTTTCTATCTATCTATCTATCTATAATTACACTTACATTCTTGTCACCCTATTGTTACTATGGTATTGTAGTGCTATGTTGATAATACGTGGGCAACGATATGATTAATCGATATGGGCTTACAGTCGCTTAATTACTTGTTTTGTTACACCACTAATACAATGGGATATGTAGTCGGGAATAGTGATGTACTTATGACATAATATGATTGTAAAATAACTGTTAAGTGTTTTCTTACTTAAAAGCAATATATTATCATCTTCATCAACATGCTGTAATAGTACTAGGCTCTCTTTAGAAGAGAGGTTGCTTATGATCGAATATGTGTTTCTATTGCTATGCTCCGGCATGTATGAACCGGCTCGACCGGAGTGATACCACACCTCACATAAAACCAATATGAAACAGTGCTTGTGCTGTATTTCACCGAGCGAGTGAGAATACCGGAGGACCATAATCTAAGCCCTTCCTCCATTCCGTTCCCCATCCCTCAAAGGCCGGCAAAGCACTTGTGATCAGGCGATACGTCAGATCGTTTACACAAATCCCATCAAACAAAATAAAAAAACTCTGTGTAAGTTCTTCTAATTTCTTTTAAATTAATAAAAATGGCATTTTTTTGATAAAATTTAATTGAAACTATCACAATCTGTTTTAATATCTTCACTATCAAATATAATATTCTTTTAAAATCTACGAAAATTGGTTGACTGTTAGAGAATGCCTTAGGCATTAAGTCCGCCAATGCACAAATGTGCATGATGTATAAAATAAATAAATAAATACATTGGTTTATATTTTATAACTTATAAAACAAATAACATGAAATAAAGACAATTTATATTTTTTTCATGTAACGTTACAATTCTAAACATGACTCTCTCAATAAATTTTACTTAGAATGTCCAATAGGATCGAATGTTTGTGTATCTATTCTCAAATCAAACTCATGTATAAAAATCGTACATTGGAAGCACGCACCCGTCACGAGGAAAATATATATGTACTTGTTCAAGGTTAGATGAAATTTGTCATTCAAGAGGATTGCGCGCATCGCAGACAAGCTGCGCGTGCGCAAGTAAAATAGGCCTATCTACGTATTAAGGATTTTCCTCAGAGACACACCAGGAGTTTTATCATATCATATATTTACTTAGCATTTATAAATGATTTTAAATTTAGAAAAATAAGTATTTTGCAATAATATATTCCATAGACGATACTATACTAAAACATTTAATTTGGTACACTAAACATTTGTGATGAAAAACAAATTGAGCAGTTCTTTTGAAAGGACTATTCAAATTAAGAAGATGATATAAAGTAAACAACAAAGGTTGTAATGTATTCGGCTTGTAGTACTATCTTCTGATTGTATTAAATAAGATTCTTGCGTCTCGCAAAACACAACAATACGAAAACATCTCAACAAATAGACTTTGAAACAATCTTATTAAAACGAACAAAAAAGACCCTTGAGCTGTATAAGATTAGTATAGATTACCACACGAAAATTAAAACTCTCATCTAACCTCGAGATTAATTCTCACGACTATTACTGCCGAGATAATTATGCCTTCCGGCACATCAGGCTTGGTGAGCCTCACACCTTACAAGGAAGACGCACTCGCACGTACCTCACCGAAAATTACCGGCGCAAGTTTTGCGCCGTGAATTTTTAGAGCGTTCGCTTCCGTATTCCTTGTGCCCAACGTGATCGACTCAGGGTCGTGCGCGATATGTTTATAACGAACGCTTTCAGAATCGACTCCTTTGCGGATGCAACTGTAATTAATTGGAACTTATCTTAACTAATGGTAATTTATGAAATAAACATGTTACTTTTTTTGTTTGATACACTTACATGTATTTGACTCTGACTGCCTATTTGGCGCAGTGGTAGTGTATGTGACTGTTGAGCTTGGGGTCCCGGGTTCGGTTCTCTGGATAGACCAAATCTTTGTGTGATCTACAAATATTTACGGTTATTATTTTTTATATTTTTCGGTGTTTGGGTGTTTTCTATATATAATATGTATGTATTTACAAATCAAAAGTATAAATGTATTTATATCTGTTGTCTAGTACCCATAACACAAGTCTCCTTAACTTGGGACTTGATGGTGTTGTGTGTTAGATGTCCGAAATATTTGTTTATTTATTAGATTCATATCAACTGGACATGATAATTTCTAAAGACGACGTAAGAGTCATTAGAAAATAAGTGAGATCTAGAGTATCTTTTATAGGGAAAAAATTGTCACCATGGGATATATAAATTATTAATACGCGCGCTTAAGATCGGTAATAACTGTATATTAACAATATTTTATAGACTTTGACGGTAATTAAGTATATAACCTACATGTTGTTGCTACCGTTAATACCCAATAAAACCCGTAGAAGGCAATAAATCCCAACAGCCAAGGTCAAGACACTTAAAATATCATTTCTCTAAGGAGTTGTTAAGATTCTGGTCAGTGTCTAGGCTAGGCCTAGGCAATTTGAATGACTTTGTTAAAGGACGTGGCTTAACTTTCTAGACCTTTAATTTAAAATTAGACACGGGTTCTTTATCATTGTAAAGTCGAACTCTAGTAATTACACATAAGAAAATCCTTTTTGGTATATAATTACAATGGTATGATAAGACTTATTATAACTTAACGATGATCGATGAGGCGCTCATAGCCTAGTTGCACTCGGTGATTAGAAACAATCAGCGAGGGCAAGCAACGACGGCACGGTTAGTACCTGGATGGGTGACCGCTGGTGGCATGTTACCATGAGCGTCTCCGTGATTCGGAGGTCACGTTAAGCAGTCGGCCCCGGTTGTTATCATACGATAACAGTCGTGAAGATTAGTTGGAGGCCTTCGGGCGGCTTAAAAAAATCCAACGGCAAGATTTACGTAGCCACAACGTATTCTTGCCAGTCCCCAACCCGCACTTGGCCAGCGTGGAGGCGTATGGCCTTAACCCTCTCCTGAGAGGAGACCCGAGCCCAGAAGTGGGATATTACGGGTTGTTGATTGATATAACGGTATGATATATCTATAACACCTACTTCATCATTATCAGTAGGTGATGTTATTATGAACCCCATAGGCGATTACCTGGTTCACTGCTACCAAGCCGAAATTCACTGCTTCCTCTCAAACACTATATTACTAACTTATTTAATTTGTACTAAATGCACTTAATTACTGTATGGAAAGATTTTAATTTAAGATTTTATCATGTTTTCTGTACAATTCATCCGTATTTAACCGCGAAGGTTAAACGAACGCCATTGCGCTGACGTAATCGTTTACAAATAAACTTGTGGAAAGTTGAACTAAAATTGAACCAATTAGCCTATTTTAAACTGTACTAAATGGTTTTTAATTAAAACTGACAGTCCGTGAAACGGGCAAAAGAAACGATTTCATTTAACACTAGTAGTACTCTGCTTGTTCGTTTTTTTTTGTCTAACTTATTGAAAGTTATATTTTAATTTCAAGAGATTTAATTTACAAAAATTGTAACTGTTACGTACTTTTATTGCTTGTACATGAACTTGACTACAATCAGTGATTTTTTCAAAACTTTGGCCAATGATAATTTTTTTATGGTATATGGCACAGACGAGCAGACGTACGCCTGATGGTACACAATTCCCGCCGCCCATGAACACCCGCAACACCGGAGGCGTCACAAGTGCGTTGCCGGCCTTTGGGGGGAGGTGGAGAGGGAGGAGTTGGTGATTGGGTCTCCGGTATCCTCATTACCTCGGTGAAGCAGCAAGCGCTGTTTTCTGTGAGGCCGACGTATGACTCCTGTCGAACCGACCCATTCGTATCCTATATTTCAACCAAATTAGTACTTAATTATTCTTTCTTGTACACAAATGGATAAACATTTTAGTTATAAGGAAATATCACGTGCAAGTGCGAGTTTAACCCAAATATGAGTTATCTTCCAGCTAACTTTAGTGAATAGAGGATAGTGAAAAATGTTAGGGCAAAGTCATATGTACTAATAAATAGGCCAAAGAAGCACATATATAGTATTTTTTGTTCTTCCCATTTAATCTAAAAAGTAAACAATGATGAGTTTATTGAATTGCTCTAGAAGTCATACCAAACAAGGCTACAAAGCTGTTAAAGTCATTTTACGATATATTTTATGATACTGCTTCGTTATTAATGGCATTAGTATTCTATTCAGTATATAAAACGGTCCTGGTAGATTGCCTTTTCTCACTACATCAAATACACTACACTACATTGAAATACGAAATTTGTAACCTAAAATGTTTCTTTTTCGGATAAGTATTCATGGTATCACATTGGTGGCCAGGTGCAAGTCATGAAAAGTCTAGATAACGAATTGAAATTGAAATCATTGGATAAAAGATGATAAACAGAAAACAAGATATCACATGATACACCTAAAAAATGGTAGTGATTGATTATAAATATTGTTTATTACATAGATCTCACAATCAAAATTTCTATTTACATTAGGATTTTAAACCATTTAAAAGGTTACGATACCTCCTAATCCCCAACGTTTCGACGTTTAATTGCGAATAAGTCCCACTGTACAACAAAAACTATATGTATGTATAAAAGTCGCGAAAGTCTAAAAACAATAATTAAAAATATTAGAATTTTTGTAAATATCAACGGCTAACTAATAGATATGTCACTCAAAGATAAGTTATAAAAATATTGCTGCTACATTGTAAGGTTATCAGGTAGCAGATGCTAATAAAGACGTTCCTGTTCATCTAATATCAACATAAATGAAAGTCATCCCCGTAATCCACTTCACACTACTATTAAAATACACACTAACATTGTGTCAAAAATTGCACAAGCCGTATTCAAGCACTCGGTTACAACACCATGGATACAGCAAATGGTTTGCGAAATGACGCTCAGAGGTCAGCCGTGTGCAAGGAGCAAGCTATTTTCCTTTGTATTATTATATCTATGCAAATTTTCTTATAAAACATGACTTATAAATGCCTGTGAACGCTGTTAGCGGCTTCGTAATGAAGATTTGCTGAATTCAAACTATGTTTATCGTAAACGTTTTTGTTATCATTCATAGAAATTATAATTTGAAGTTTTAAGGATCCCATGTGCAGTTCATGATTGTCTGTCAAATACATGCTCATGAACAGCATAGTGAACTATGGTTTATTTTTTTATGCCTTATACTAAACTTAAATGTTTAAAAATCTGTTTGTATATTGTTTAATATTCTCAATTTACAGTTCGATCGCTGGTGAAAGTCTGATAAACTTTTGAAGTTTTTATCACAACGAAGGGAAATAGTAAGAGTTTGTCTTTTACTTCTTGATTATCACAATTCAGTAAAATTCGTAACAATCCAAATCACTGAAAAACAGCGAGTGATGAATGACCTTATTAAAATTGGAGAGCTTGTGTCTAGAAGAGTATGTCAAGCTATCGGTCCTACTTCTGATCTCTCCCCGGTCGTATCGGTTAACCGTTCCATCGGATTATGAGAGAGAGGGAACAGAGAGTACACCTGTGTTTGCACACACACTTGTGCACTATAATATCTCTTGCATACTTGGCTGGTCTCCGTTGAGACTGAAAAATAATAATTACATTTTAATAGGACGTAGCCTAGCGGGCTAGCAGCTTATGTGCTAAGTAGTATTATATTATTATTGAATAAAATTCTTGAAAAAGATGGATTACAGAACAAATAACCCCAATTACATAGCTACAATAAGCGTACGTGGTGCCTACATGCATTACTCAATGGATAGGTTAGTCTCCTCTTCAAATGTTGCTGCATTATGTATTTTGTTCAACCAGACACAATTTTCAAATTATGGATTGGAAAATTGTGTCTGATTCACAAAATAATCAAAAGCACCAGAGACGGATGACATTCTTTACCCAGCACCTAATACCTATCCGATTTGAAAATTACGTAGTGGGTCACCCAGTATATATAAGGATTACCTTTAAAAGTATAGTTTTGTCAGGTCCGAGTCTAATTTACGAACATAGATATTAAACGCAAAACCGACAACTGATATATGTAGAATCCACGTAATATGTTTATCATCCTTCATATATCATCGTCCAATTATAATTACTGAAACATTTTTGTATGTTGTTAAATGCATCCTGTTCGCAATTAACTCCAGAATTGACTTATAATTCTTTAATCGTCGCCTGTTGGAAAACTAACATTGACCGGTCTATACCGGCAGATGGTATTTTATTTATAATAAATGTAAATGAAATGGCCAGTTTGCTTTGTAAGAGTAAAAGATATTAACATAAAATAATGTTAACAAAAAATAAAAATAAAAAATATAAAAAAAAGATTAATCATTGAAATATTTATCTATAAAATCGCACACAACTGCAAATGTTGTATGAGAAACTTGTGTATGTCGAAAACGATTGTCTCTAACTGATAAAAATAATCACAATTCTATTACATTATAAATAAATATTAATTCATTAAGTTTTTTGTATAATCAGTGCTTTTTTAAAAATATGGTTCTATACTCGTGTTAAGTTTAAAATTACTAAGAAGGTTTAGAGAAGTTAATAGAAAGGATGGATAATCTGTTTTCTATGACCGCAATTGAATATATTAGTTTCATTTTCTTTTTGCTGCTTCAAGTGATAATGATGGGCAAGGTGGAAGCGAAGAGACGCGCTGGACGAAGAAAAAATCGTGGCTACGTAATATCCGGGAGTGGACCGGTATAACCACCATTGAGAAACTATTCCTCCTGGCCAATGACAAGGAGGAGTACAGGAAGCTGACAGCCAACCTTCAGGATTTAAGAGGCACCCGGAGAAGAAGAAGAAGTAAGATTTTCAGTTTTTGCGCAAAACACATTGCAGGAACCTGAGGTCAAGCGAGAAATTAAAATTCGGCCAAGTGCGAGTTGGATTCCAGCTCGTAGGAACTCCTCGTACGTGAGTCCGTCCGTACCATTATTAAAGTACTACTGTATACTGGACTACTATAGATAATGTTTTTTTGTTTTTTTTTTTATAATTTGTAATATCGGCAATATAATACATCTACTGTGAAAATTTCAACTATATATCAATCACGGTTCATGAGATACAGCCTGTTGAGACGGACAGAAAAACGGATAGAGCGGCGGACGTACAGCGGAGTCTTAGTAATAGTAATCATCATCAGCCTATCGCAGTCCACTGCTGGACATAGGCCTCTCCAATTTCACGCCACTTAGTTCGATCTATGGCTTCTCGCATCCAGCTCCTGCCAGCCATCTTGCGCAAATCATCGCTCCACCTGGCCTGTGGACGTCCTACACTACGTTTGCCGAGACGCGGTCTCCACTCAAGAACTCGTTTACCCCAACGGTTATCGGTTCTTCGGCAAATGTGGCCAGCCCACTGCCACTTCAGCTTGCTAATCCTGTGGGCTACGTCGATGACCCTGGTTCTTTGTCGGATCACCTCGTTTCTAATGCGATCCCTTAGAGAAACGCCGAGCATATACCTCTCCATTGCACGCTGAGCGACTTTAAACTTATGGACCAGTCGAACCGTAAGTGTCCACGTTACGGCTCCGTAAGTCATTACGGGTAGGACGCACGCATTGAAGACTTTCGTCTTTAGGCACTGTGGGATCGATGATGAGAAGACCCGACGAAGTTTCCCAAACGCTGCCCAACCTAACCGGATTCTTCTGTTCACCTCGTCCTCAAAGCTGTTTCTACCTAACTGCAAAGCCTGCCCGAGGTATACATATTTTTGAACAACTTCGAGAACGGCACCGTGTACCGCAACCGGTTCCGGTAGTACATGTTCATTGAACATGACATGAGTAATAGTAATAGGGTTCCGTTTTATCCTTTGGTTACAGAACCTCTTAAAATGCCACAACAATCCACTCTGTTTGCAGACAAACCTTTATCTGTGCAACAGATTGCTGGAGACCATTCAAAAAGCTAAAACCATGTCTTTTTTTAAAGTCATTATTTAAAATACTCTCGTTTCATTATATGCGTAGTACTAGCTGACCCAGCGAACTCTGCGCCACCATATTTTTCTTTTGTAAATATTTTCTAAATCTCTGAAAAAATTGTTTTAGTAATTAAGTCCGCCTCAGCTTTCCACTGGAAGTATAGACTCGCGGACACAAAATAACTTTTCCGGTTATCTTTTAATTTATTTTAAATACAAACCTTGTCCTAGCAATAATGAACAGATTAAAAAAAGAATTATTTAATTTGGTGCATTCGATCAGAAGTTATGCGCGAACATGCATTACAGCGATTCATTTTTATTAATATAATCTGTATACATGTGTGCATATATGTACTTGTGCAATTTTTATTTCTTTATTTTTTTCATACTATAGAATATTTACGTTACAATATGTCCCTGGTGTATAAGTAGCCAAAAAAATTTTAAACACCTAATATTCAATTAAAAGATAAAACCACCAATAGTTACGCCGACAACTTTGTAGCTCATCTTTTATTATATTTTTATTTTACGTATGTTACCAAGATATATAGATTAATAATTATTTCACCTATTCAGATTGTAATTGAAATTCAAGAAAAACACTGCCGGCAGTAATTATAGTAGATAGTTAGATAACGGCCTTCAACACAAGAAAAACGAACCGAAAACTATTTATGTAGATTTCATTAGCAATCAAGTAAGAATTTAAATTCATTCAAATTTTAATTATATGAATACTGTGGGAATTAGCCAAAAGCGACAATTGTCGTTATTGTGATTAAAATGCTTCCTAAATGCGATCTGCAATAAAAAACAATAGCGGAATTCAAGTAGTTTATCAAAATGTTCCACAAATTTCTTTCTTTAAAAAACTAATTTTGGTCTACGGCTTTGTACACGCATGTTTGTTGCTTGTTTCGGCAAAGAGTAAACCTATGTCCTTCCTCATAGACAGACCTCAAAGATTACTCTTTATTAGTATAAATTTCATTGGAATCGGTGCTACCCGCGCTTGCCCAACGTGGGGACGTATGGCCTTAACCGTCTCCTGAGAGGAGACCAGAGTCCAGCAGTAGGACATTATGATTTTTTGATGATGATGGTGCAGTGGTTGAACCGCAAAAGCTTAACAGACACTAACACACGCACTAACAGTTACTTTGAAATTTATAATATTCGTATGATTATGTCTGGCACAAATGGATCAGGCTCGTAACGAGTAATAACAGAGCCTCATAGAAAACTAGAGTTAACCAATTCTTCCGTTGTTTTAACGTAAATGAGGTTAACTGGCACAAACACCACCCCACATTCCAAACATAACTCTCTTTCTTGATTTCCAGAGATATTAACAAAAGGGGCAGTTTAGGTTCATTTGTATGGCGAGGGATTACGAATAAAATACCATCACTCCTTAATAGGTGTAGTAAGAGGCAACTAAGGCAGCAAATTAATCGGATTTATATCACTGCAATGAGAAAGAAAAAATTGAAACAAACTCTGCATCAATCCGTCTGGCTCGCGTGGCATTCAAAGTAGGTCAAAACTTCCTTTCTAAGGTGTGGCCTATATCTAAAAGTGGACTATTAAAGGGTATTGAAGTTTGATGTGAACTTACGTGTACTCTAGTGTTGTGGGTATTCATGGTCAGCGTTAATCACAAACCATCGAGTTTCGTGCCTTTATGTGCCATGAAAAAATGTTACAATGAAAATCGTGCAAAAATTAAAAATTAGAAAAACCCTATACCTACCATATACCATACCTACCTCATCGAGTAATTATATGCCAAAAATCCATTACATCATTTTGGAAAAGCGCTTATACACTGCTGGACAGATATTAATCAAACATATCATAGAACCTCCACAACGAAACTGGATTTCATATGAAAATAGCCGCACCGAAATCGGTCCATTTCTTTAACAGCTATGATAACACAGAGACATCGACATCAAACCTACAACACCCAGTTTTTCGCGTCGAGGGTCAAAAAGAGACAGATTAAAATTACCAAGTGCTATAATAATTTATGCCACTTAATCATTTTAAGATAAATACTTATGAATTTATAGAATATAATAAACTTTATTGTACACCAGTTAAAACAACTTACATTCAGGAGCATAGCAAATTAACAACCATGTACAAATGGCGGCCTTATCGCTAAAAAGCAATTTCTTAGGCAACCTTTATCTTAATATTATACAATTGTATTGCTATTAAATGTAAATCGTCAATTAATGATGTAATTACATTGTTGCGTGCTTCTAAGTGACTTTTAACTATCTAAAGGAATTCAGTTAGTAAACAGCAGAGAAAAACTTTCTTGAGCTGTTTTGTCCTTGCCTACTTCTGTCTATAAATAAACAAATAACATCTATATTTCAAATTTTATTTTACCAATAAAGTTTAGTTATATATAAATACCTTGGTTGTTTATGGTTTTGTATCACTATTTCAAATTATTTACAATAAAAATACATATAATATTGTTTAAAAATAGTTTTGAGTTGTTCAGATCACTTAGTAGTAGATACTAAAAGTAGATTATACTTAAAAGCTTATACCGATACTTAGGGATGTTGTTGATGATTAAAATATCAATTAGCGTCCCGCGTATTTGTCGGTTATTGCGGCAAATAGTAGCCTATGTGTTATTTTGACATATAAGCTATATTACTATAAAGTTTCATCCAAACCCGTTGGGTAGTTTTAACGTGAAAGAGTTCTCCTAGCCGATTACGGCCACTGCGGCCAGTCTCAATGGAGACCAGCCAAATACGCAGGAGAATCATAGTGCACAAGTGTGTGCGCAAACACAGGTGCACTCTCTGTACACTCACTCTCATAATCCGATGGGACGGTTAACCGACACGATCAGGGAGATATCAGGTGCAGGACTGTCAGTTTTACGTGCTCTCCGAGTGTTTCGATCCCAACTTCCAAACTCCGAGCAGTTATTAAGTATTTATATAATCAGAAAAAGTCAATAACACTTTTGGCCCGGCATTTGAACCCGAGACCTCTTGATAGGCAGTCACATCCTTCAACCGCTAGACCAACGAGGCAGTGAAAGAGTAACAAACTTCTATCTATACTTACAAACTTTCGCGTTTATAATATTAGCAGGATTAATAGCTGTCAAGTTTAAATAACCTTTAACTCTGAATATGTTGCGCAAAATAAACCTAAAGCAATGTCTACTTTAAGTACAGGCAATAGTAAATACATATTTTATTTAGTTACAAGGAACATTATAATCAAATAATTTCCTAGTAAACATTTATTTTACTTCAATATAAAGTTTTATCGAATATGTCTATTAATAAATAGACATATTCGAGGTCACCGATTTATTTATGGTTAACTATATATAAGAAGGTCGTGAACATGAGACCACTATACTGATATCCTTAAAGCAAAACGGTGATGTGCAAAAAAAAAGAAATAGTTTTTTGGTATATCGATGAAAAGAAATAGAAGAGTGTGTCTCCTTCTCGTCCCGCCATCTCACTCTAAGGCCAGCAACGTAACTGTGACCCTTGAATTACAGAAGTCTTGCGATTGGTGACAGTGACTATTGCCTCCTTCTAAGAGATGACTTATTCGCTTACTTTCCGCCTGCATCATAATAAGACTTTAGAATGAGTACATTCTACCGTTTTTGGCCAAAACAGGTGGCATTCTTGTATTTATTCTAACTTGTCCCCAACTCTGTACATAGATCGTCCGTTTTCTAAACGTTACGGAACAGGTCACTAAGTTTAACGGTTGTTGATTTAAAGATATTGATGAGGATCCATCTTCTACAAATACTTGAACAATATTTTATTGTACTTCAGCCACATAGACAACAAACACATTTTTTTATTATGTGCGTTTTATCCCATAGTTATTATCTTGACGTGCTGCCATTGTGTTTTAGAATTTAGAACACCGTCACACATACCCTCCCCGGGTGAAGAGACTAAGCGAGGGCTCGAAAGGGATTTCCATACAAGAATCAAAAAAGAAAGGTTATTGTCTGTCTTATTAAAAATACTCTTAATTATAAACAATCTTAAAAGGAGATTCATGGTTTGCAAAGTCACTTCAAAATCAGTCTAGCCAATATTTTTTCCCACAGCGGAATCTGATTATCAAATGCAAAATCGGAAACAGGTAATTAATTAATAAGTCTAATAATATATTAACATATTAAATAAATCCATAGTGACGCCCATCGGCAAATTATTAACAATGTTCAATGTATGTAATTTATTTAGCTGGCGGTTCATTAGATAGTTGATTGGGTGCTTTGAAGGTTGTGAGGCGAACTTTGACTCTATGAGGATGCTCATGTAGGTCGATGCACACAACTATGTATAGTAAAACCCTTTATTCATTGTACTTAGTACTAGTTTTGAGCATAGATTACCTTGGATGGATTTTATAATCGATAAATACTTCTATTTTATTCCTCTCATTAAACAATAAGTAAATAGCTTTAAAGCTAATGCAATTTCTATATTTATTAAGCCTTATTGGGTCAGAATGCTTAATGCAGTTTTTCGTGAATCCCTACCCGAAGCAGTTTTTCTTTGCAAATCTTGCTCTCAATCTTGAAAACAATCAATTAGAATAAGTTATATTTTAAAGTTCAGTCATATTAATGTCCTTATAAAAAAATATGGAAGCTCAGGCTTCAACCATAAAAGGAATCTAAAATAAATCTTGTTTGTGGTGGTAGAAAGAGAGAGATATATATATGCTTCCTTCGTTATGTAAATCCAGCATGTCTTCAAATTCTTTACCTATTTAAAAACATAGGAAGTAATATGTACAACGTCAGCTGGAAATTTGAAATGTCACATTAAATGGCATCTACACATATATTACTAGCTGACCCACGCAACTTCTCGTGTAAACAAAATCAATCAAAGTATTATCTAATCCTTAGAAATAGATGAATCATAATAACGACAAAAATGAAAGAAGCGTCTAGTAATAACTGCGATATCAATTTATAAAGCGAATCAAAGCACCATAAAATGATGTAAACTTGTACCATCTTCACTTACTATATATACTTTAAAATAAACCACGCCAAGTAATAAATTGAATCATCATATTGCCTTAAATCATGTACAGATGACCACATTTGTCGTAGACTCTCTATTACGGGACGAATTATTAGCAATCAATATCCAGGTCTCTCTGTAGGTGGCTTCTACATATAAGTAATGCTTTATATTCACTTACAATGTCACTTTGCAGTTGTAATTTTTTTTTTCTCCTTTATTTTATTTAGATACGTTGGTACGAATAGAGGATGGTATAAAGCACGATGGGGAAAAGACCCAAAAGCCGTGGCAAGTTGCGCGGGGCCGACCAAGTTCGTTCACACTATTTAAGATAGAAACAGGTGGCAGAAAGACTCCAAGCAGGTGTCCTGATCCTCAGAATTGTAGATGATAGCACGAGGAGAATAAAGGAGGATGAAATATAAGTCGATCTTGGTCAAAGAACAGTAATGTATTCTAAAAAGTTCTTAAGTAAGTGACACGGGATTCCATCCTACTAATGTATTACATTTGAAAGTAACTCTGTCTGCCTCTTACGCTTTCACAACTAAATCGCTAAACCAATTTGGATGAATTTCAGTATAAAGATAAATTGGACCTTGAAAAAGCTACTTTTTATCACGATAACCGAAAAAAATCTTAAGAAAGGTAGTAAACTAATGAATTCATTACGGTGGGAGAGCCACGCTTCGGCATGAAGGGGCTGGTTATATCGGATTGATACCACGGCCTAACAAACCGGTGTGAAATAGCGCTTGTTCTATATTTCCTCTAGTGAGTGAGTATACATAAGGCCCATTTTTTTTTTTTTTTTTGACGTGGTGGAATGCCTTTACGCACTTCGCTCCCCCCCTGCGGGTACAGGGGGTTCGCTTCGTGTGGGACTCCTGGCTGACACCAGCCAGACTACCCACTAAACCACCACGGTGTGCCACTCTGCGCCTGAGACGGGAGGGATCCGGGAACCGCTTTCTTACGCCATCCGGACCCAAGTATACATAAGGCCCATACCTCAACCCTCTCCCCATTCTCCTCCCCGTCCCCCAAAGGCTGGCAAAGCTCGCAAAAACGTAGATATTGTGGAGGAACGGGTGTCATGTCCCTCCAACACAAAGGGAGGATCCTCCGACCAGGCGAGGTGATCATGCCTGGCGGGTCACTCCCCAACGGTTGACGTTGGAAAGTTGTATATATGTTAATCGGCGCGAGAACTTCTATTGCGCGATTTAGGATTGGTAGTTTCTTAGTTTTCTTCGTTGCTCCGTAGTTTGATGTTTCGGTAGATGGCGCTGCTATATATTTTATGTTGTTGCGCTGTATGTGGAAGTCGGCACAATATTTTTGCGAGAATTATGCAGTTTAGTGGTTACTTATCTAAAGTGCTGCGCCAAAGGTTGTGAATTCAATTTCGCCCCGAGTAATTAATAATGTAATATGTTAAATGACGCTCTTTCTATGTAATATGTAATACAACCATAATTTATAATTGATGTTTATAAGACAGTGCCGTAGTTTGAGGCCGTTGACTGCATAGTACTCCATTCGTCACTTACCTGATACACTTCCTTATCTAACTGTCCCACTTCCAACATATATCTCTACTTTAACCGCGACAGAATATTCGTTTTTCTAAAAATTATCTTCTTCTACCTCTCTATTCCTCTTTCTTATAATTTCTGCACGGTTCTTTCGTTTCTTCGTTTTCTTACCTACGAAGTTTAAACTTCTTTAAACTTCATATCTCTGGAACACGGTTTAAGACATGGACTTCAAATAATAGAAAACAAAAATATAATCCTTATATGAGAAATAAATTCTAATTTTATATTTATTCGTAATTAATGCCTCTCTGTCTGTTTGTAACGCTTTCACGGCTAAACCATTGTACAGGTTTCAACAAAATTTGTCATGGAGATATTTAGATTATTGAGGAAATACATATATATTTTATTGTGATAACCGATATACTCGCGAGCCGAGCCGCGAGCAACAGCTGATTGTTTCTATAATTATGTCATGTATATTAATAAATGACGCTACCCTCAATTTACATAAACTCATCATTATTAAGGAAATCTATAAAGCAGTTTAAATATCGCACAAGTATAGCTAATAGAATATTATAGTTTACAAGGAAATCCTTTAAATGTTTATAGAATACAATAACAAATGATCGAAGAAGTAATTGTTTAACATTAAATGTGTTTATGATACCATATTTCTAATGCTGTTTCCCAGTTGCTGACCTCCAAACTTAATTTTGAAGATGGCACCCCATGATGATAATACCAAGATGTTGTGACCCATTATCATTATTTTCCAAAGTAAATAAATATTTAATCATATTGATCATGGATTGCCAATACCAGCAACTTTCTCCGCGAGGAATTCAATAAAAAAATTCGTAATAACCTTTATTTTTAAAATAAAAGTAACATGAGTTATGACACTGGCCAGTGAAAAACTTCAATTTTATTTATCGGTATGGCTGATACATATGCATGCTATTCTATGATAATCAAAATCGTGTCTTTTAACAAAGTTCCAAATACAAATCTGACATTTATAACAAAAAAAATGAGTGATGCGAAAAGGACTCTAACAGTATAAATTTAAATAAATATATCTTCAATATTTTCAGAGATATCAAAAGAGAAGGAAGTCGTTAGTTCGTCGAAATCGTTTTTACATTTATAAATTTGCTAGCCAATTACTCAAAAATAATATAATAGATCAATCTTTCTTTATTTTAAAAATAGATTATTTATAAAGTTGTTTTAATCATTAAAAAGAATCTGATAATAGTATACCGAAGTCAATCGAGGAAACTTTTCAAATATAATTAACAGATTACGGAATCCAGAACGTTCTATATTAAATTGACCGCAAATATATTTGTCTTGTGCAGCAATGAACATTTGAAAAGAGAATAAGTTATTTTTCCATTTTTTATAAACCATTTAAAGATTTTTATCCGTAGCAGAGACACACTTAGGAAAGAATGGGCCAGCTCGACCAGAGTGATACTACGTCCTCACAGAAAACTGGGTTTAAACTGCGCTCCCGTTACGTTTCACCGAGTGAGTGAGGATATTGGAGGCCCATATCTAACCCTTTCCCCACCCTCTAAAGGCCGGCAACGCACTTGCGACGCCTCTGGTGTTGCGTGTGTCCATGGGCGGCGGTAATCGCTTACCATCAGCTGATAAGTCTGCTCGTTTGCCCACTATTTCTTTAAAAAAATCAGCGTCTAAAAAAGAAACGTAATATAATTTCAACCTTCTTTTATCAAATTAAGAACTTGGAGTTTGTTTATTAACAAACAAATATTATTAGGTATGTTCTGATGATTGCAAACTACAGATACTTAAATAAAGTTAATACTTAACCTGCAGAATGCTTTAAAGACCTTGTACATGTGATTACTGACGTACAGATGTGAAAGAGATGCGGCAACTCGAGGTCATCAGTTGTTAGAAGCGTAAAAAATTGTTAAATAACATGTAAAGTTTTATTAAGATAATGTATTAAGTCATATTGTTTTGTTCCAATTACTTTTTTTTCAATTGTAGTTTGATAAGGGATACAATTTTTGTAATATGTATGTAATAATACAATGACGGATTGAGTAAAACGGAATGTCACCATTTTTATCTGTCTTATGGGTTTCGTAAGAGTTTTCAAATATCCTTGCACAAAGAAGAAAACCTTGAAATAAACCCTACACCAATTCTTCTAACCAAAGTAGTACAAAATTCTATGGCCATGTGAGAAGACTATGTCCACCAGTGGACTGCTAAGGAGAGATAGATAGAGAGAGAGACATGAACAGCATGTGATATTACCAGCAGTTATGGATAAAACATCATACATTTTTGATGAGAAGATGGTAACAGACGGTGTGCTTTACGTACTTTTATATTATAGCCAAGTCGATCGGACACTGGTAATTCAAAAATACATGTCATTTTTTTAGTTATTTCGATCATAAATTCTTTAACTACCTTAAGTTTGATCGTTGCTCACAAAACTATTAAAATCATATTACTCTGAGTCGACTTGATATTTTGATAACAACTTGATATTTAAGATTACATATACAGTGAGAAAAGCATGTACATGCATAAATGTAAATATTATATAAATAATAGGAGACGTAACCTTCATTATACAAAATATAACTCAGTACTTCACCTTCAAGCGTTTGTCAGAGCAAACGGTTCGAAAGAGGATAAAGTTGGGTGGTTATAATATCTTTGCTTTCTTAGAATCCCTGTCGAGAGTCCTGAGAACCTCCATTAAATTATGTGTCATATTCAGATTCGTTCGTGTTTTAAATCTCGTATTCCATGTCTGTCAATGTGACATTTAGTATTATTTTCAAAGAAATGACGTCAACTGTTATAAATAGGTCTGTTCTTCAAAACCAATTAACGAGTCATTCAAATTTCAGTTCTATTTTTGAACGCCATATATGGCAATGTTGATAATAATATGAATGATGTTGTTTGTTTCAATTTGCGAAGTGAATTTATTATTTTGCATGATGTCACAGAAATTGTTTATGTTTTACCGAAGTACTTAAGGAGACATTTGATTCAAGAAATAATTATTGTTGGAATTTGTAATAAAACCAAGGCGAACAGGCACCAATAAAACTGAGCAAAAATTAATAAAACAGATACGAAAAAGTGCAACACAAAGCTAAAAGTGAAATCATACGTTTTAATTATTCATACGTAACAGATGTTTAGAAGATATACTTTCATTGACCTTTGGTATAAAATATCGAACGGTAGAATATAATATGCTATGATTACTCAAACATTAAATAATAATGTGTATATTTGGGGAAATTTTCCCCTTTTACTTACTCTTACTCAACTTAATACTTTTTAAAGCGAAAAAGGGTTGTAAGGGGTTGAAAGAGGGAAGAAAGGTTGTCTAAATGCTACCCAAAGTGACTATTTCTCGCGGATGAAGTCGCAGGCATAGCTAGTATTATGTGGGAAGATCATAGACATCTCCTGTATTTGTGCCAAGTCATTTAATTTGCATTTATACATTGTCATTATAATTTGGTGTATAATTTATCTCGTATCCAGACGGTTCATGGAGTACCCGAATACATTATAGAATGATCTCTATAGCTATTTTGAATTTCTTAAAATTCAATATTGGATATTTTATCACTTGTAATAATAAATATTTCGGACATTTAACACACAACGCCATCTAGGCCCAAGCTAAGAAGAGCTTGTGTTTTTGGTACTAGATAAGTGATATAAATACAAATATACACTTTTTTGTATATACATACATTTTATGTATAGAAAACACTATAACTCCGTAACAAATGTTTGCAGATTATGCAAACGTTTGACTCGACCCGGGAATCGAACCCAAAATCTCAAGCACAGTAGTCACATACGCTAACACTGCCCCAAAGAGATAGTCGAAGTCACTATATCGTTAATAAGGACTTTAATCTATAGAAACTTACTTGATAATTATACCTTATTCAAAGTACACGTTCTGATCGTGCATACACACACCATAAATTCTCCAGAAGTCATATAATCACAGTAAATTTAAAATCCCGCCTTCAATCCGAACCGGATTTTCCAAGATAGTGCAAATAAAAAAGGCATTAAAGCGAAATTATCAAAAAGGGTACCCAAGAATCCTGAGTAGGTACTTCCGGCGGTTATTTAAAACTTCAAAATAAGAAGGAAAGGTCGTTTTGACCGCTGAGTCATACTTAAAGGTGACTTGCCGAAATATAATATGTGTGCCTTGTAACTTTATCTAAATGTACATGGTAGCCATGTTAGAACTTATACCTACTAGGTATAATACACATACCTATTTATACGCATTGACAATTAAAACAAGCTTAAATTAAAATTTGAAAAAATCCCTATAAGCATTTGATCGAGTAATGATACAAAAATGCCTAAAATGTCTTACATCATTTTGGGGAAAAAGCACACTTACAGTACTGAACCTTTATTTACCAAATATAGTTAAGAACCACCGGAAGGAAACTGACTTTCAAATGAATGAAATCGCATCGAAATTCGTCGTTTAAGAGCTACGATTTTAAATTTTTCATTTACCCACAGACAGACACACACACACACACACACACACTCAAGACATCGACGTCAAACTTGTAACATCCCTCTTTTTGCGTCGGGAGTTAAAAATACCTAACTTGAAAGTAATACATAAAAACAAATTACAAAGATATAAATTCGTAATGAAATATTGTGGGTAACCAGAAAAAAGAAATTATTAACATTTTTGTTCATCTGTCCGTTTGGTTATTCCGTCTTATCTCTGGAACGACTGGATTGATATTGACGGGAATTTCACTTGCAGATAGCTGATTATATAAGGAGTTGCTTAGGCTACTTTTTCGACAAGTTTTACACACCAGCTTTATCTGCGATTGTTTTTGTACCACGGGTAACATCACGGGGCTCAGTCAGATGTTAAACAGCTGAGTTACCGTACCACTGCCTCGGTGGCGCAGTGGCAGCGTATGCGACTGCTGCGCTGAGGTCTCGGGTTCGATTCCCGGCTCGGACCAAATGTTTGTATGATCTGCAAATATTTGTTTCGGATTTTGGGTGTTTTGCATGTATAATATGTATGTACTTATAAAAAAAGTATATATGTATTTATATCAGATGTCTATCCATATCACAAGTTCTGCTTAGTTTGGGATTAGATGGGGTTGTATGTTGAATGTCCAAATATTTATTTATTAAAGGTTGTTTTAGCTGTGGTAGAATTAGTGAAGTCTTTGAAAATTCTTTAATTAGACAACATAGAAAAGCAGGAAGCATTTGTTTGTACAAAAATCTGATATTACTGTTATTACTACATAGTAATAATATGTTAAAACTGATTTATAAATTTATTTTTGAAAAAAAAATAGACAGCAATAGGTCAGTTGCAGTTAGTAATATCTAACTACTTGTGACTAATTAGTCACAAGTAGTTAGATCATTAAATGTAATATAATTAAATAATTTAATATAATTAAATGTAATGTAATTAAATGTAATAATTAAATGTAATGTAATTAATATAATTAAATGTAATTATAATTTAATTATAATTATAATTTAATGTAAATTACATTTAATTAATATAATTAAATG
Organism: Hyphantria cunea; assembly: GCA_003709505.1. Classification (NCBI taxonomy): domain Eukaryota; kingdom Metazoa; phylum Arthropoda; class Insecta; order Lepidoptera; family Erebidae; genus Hyphantria; species Hyphantria cunea. Next base: position 193,905 of record PKRV01002141.1, read on the forward strand.
TAATGAACTATTCGGCCTCTATTAGTTCTTACTACTTACTCGTTACTTATTAAGTAGCTTATATAAGTAAAAATTAATGACTATTAATACATATAAATAAGAGTATTAACAACAGGATAGAGGCATATAAAATGTGAGTGGTTCGGCTTAAGATTTACTTAAATGTCACCACACTTGGACTGGTCTAAGGTAGCCTCGTGGCGCAGCATTCCTACCGCTGAGACCGTTACAGGTTCGGGTCTATTTCTGGTTGTAGACTTTTAAATTAATGGGAATAACTTATCAATAATATTATTGTTTTTTTTTATTTAAAACGGGCAGACGTATCGTCTGATGGGAAGCGATTACCGCCGCCCATGGACACCCGCAATACTAGAGGCGTCACAAGCGCGTTGCCGGCCTTTTAAGAAGGAGTACGCTGTTTTCTTGAAAGTTTGCAGGTCGTATTGGTCCGGGAATACCGCAGGCAACAGTTCATTCCACAGTTTGAAAGATTATTTAAAGGGAATATGTTGATTAAGATAATCTGCAACAAGTTCAATTTTTTCATTACTTCGTTTAATTCCACATTATTTACTACCTAGGTGGCGCAGTGGTAGTATATGCGACTGGTGTACTTGAGGTCTTCGATTCTTTAGTCGTTCTAAAAGATCCGCAAATCTGTGTTTCGGAGTTTGGGTGGTTTATATGTGTAATAGTTTATATACGTATTTATAAAAAAATGCATATAAGCATTCCATCAGTCAATCCAACTATCCATAATACAAGCTCTGCTTAATTTGAAGCAGAATGGCGCTGTGTGTAAAATGACTTAAATAAGTATTTGTTTATTTAAAATATATTAGAAAGCATACTATTTTTTGATAAAGGTAGTTGCTCTGTAGAACATTGGATAGTTTCATATATTCTTCCGAAGAGGTATCAAAAACTGAACTTTATAATAAAAAAGATAATTATGATAATCAAACTAACTAACTTTAATGCTCGCAGAAGAACATTAGGTTCATTAGTACAGGTAAAGTGTACACAACCCCCTCAAATCAAATGAATCGCACTTTTAGGAAGATAAATAAAGAGTTATCGTAATTTTCTCAAAAACGAATTGCAAAACTCCCAAACATGGAGGTACAAGAATGGAGAAAGTACAAAAAACTTAAATCTTACTACCACGCAAAATTTTATGTAGACGCACATGTCACATATATCTTTCGATATACATACAGGATCTGTAAGAGATAGATTTTTTCAATGAGTCGCGGGCCGACGAACAGACGTATCGCCTGATGGTAAGCGATTACCGCCGCCTATGGACATCTGCAACACCAGAGGCGTCACAAGTGCGTTTGCCGGCCTTTGCGGGATGGGGAGGAGGATGGGAATGGGGAGAAGGTTTGGAGTATGGGCCTCCGGTATCCTCATTCACTCGGTGAAACACAGCGCAAGCGCTGTTTCACACCGGTTTCCTGTGAGGCCGTGGTATCACTCCGGTTGAGCCGGCCCATTCATGCCGACTAAAGGAGAAAACTACGTAGCACAAGACCACTGCAAACTAAAAGCAAACATGAAAAATCTTCACCTGCCTTACCCGTTATCAACTGGTCTGGTCAGTGTGGTGCAGTATGCCAAAACCTCCTTTTTACGGAGAGGCCTATGTCTAACACTATTACTATTAAAGGCTGTTAATAACGACCTCGAAATATGCAGCAATAATCTTATTCATCTACCTAGCCTTTATTATTCCGAAAATTATTTGGGGTAGGCTACTAGCTCAGCCGGTTTTTCCTGAATATCAGTTTTTACGCGGAGCGACTGTCATCGGAACTCCGCAATCCTGAGGAGGGTGAACTGAATTCGAAGGTTGAAATAGTTGTCAGTATATTTGAGGACACTGACTTCCCAATATAGACTGACATAATCTTTTTATTGAAAATATATTTAAATATAATCAAATAACGTACAGGTAATTGGTTATGTTTTAAAGTTCTTAATTAGACGGATATGTGCAAAACAGAACAAACAAAACAGAAATATTTTAGATATTACAATAATTCTGGATGCATTCTGATGACATTTGTGCAATATCTTTAGTATCCCATGGAGCTAAGAAAAAATGAGAAACTATGTATTTTTCTAGAGAAGATCGTAGTACTAGTAGTACTATAATCTAGTTTAGTCCACCTGTACTGTACTGTACATAAGTGCAAAGACAGGTGGGTCTAATGCGAAAGCTCTATGTCCCTTTTGTAGCATGACGTCTGCCCCGAGCTACATGTTTACATAGTTTTGTAATGGAAAATGTAGAGTTAAAAAACGTTTAATATTTATACCGTTTATTTGAGTGAGCTTCAATAAACCAACGATAGAATGACAACAAAGACGTACTACCCACATTTAAGTAACGATTTATAGAGAAAGCTAATGTCTCCGATAGTGTGAATTTATGGACTGTGTGTAATATTTTAAGTTAGTTTTTGAATTGCTTTATTATGTAAATATATGTAAAATGTATTTTTTTATCCTGATATTTAAAACTGAGGCGAAACTTTTGTAGAGCGTGGATGGTGCCTTCCAACAAATCCCTCGTTTCATAAGTACAATTTAATTGAAATTTTATTCATCCATAAACAACCATATGATAAAAAATAAAATATGCCTATATAGTTAATATAAATATTATTATAAATATTTCCATTTTACAATGAATTAAACAGAGTGTACCGAAATATGCACAACATTTCATTACACTACATAGGGAGTTATGTTTAGACTTTCTTTAAAAAACAAAATTCCGAAGTAAGGTCAACAAAAGAACAAACTTACGCCATATATACACATTTACCGGATGAACCATCCAACAGACTGCTGCTTCAAAACATGTCTCGGAGTAGAACCTCTACCAAGGTGTGCCATAGTCTTAAAAGTCAACTTTCTGCGTCCAACTTATCCATGAAACCTTACTGCTAGAGAATTGGTGGCTTCACTTAAACTTTGTAATCGTTTCATTCATGTCCGTAGAGTTCTTGGAGTTATATTGTAAAAGAAACGAAGTTCGAATACCCTAATTTTAAAGTAAACGATTTAGTTGAAACAATTAATCCTGCCTGCCTAGTAATCTTCTACTGTCTGCAATTTACTTACTTGTACTGTTGTTGTACGCAGATAAGCAGGTGCGCCATTTATTTTATACTTCGCTCATAAATGCAACTTGATGATGTATACCCTTTTTAGTTTCTATACATTATCGGCTAGTTATGTATTAATAAACAGTAAAACAGAACCCCTGCTGCTTCACTCGTGTTCAAAGAACCGACTTTCCGTTCAGCTATTCATTTTAACTGGTAGTTGTAATTGTATGCTGTGAATATTTTTAATTACAGTTCAGTGCAACTTGAATCAATAAAGCTGATCTAATAGCGACGTGGGTAATAAATAAAAAAATATTTCAACTCTCTGCCCTATCCCTGCCTATCCCCTTTAAAGAGATGCAACTGTTTCAGCGTGCCTCCTTTTTTTTTAAATCGCTGACTTCTTTATTCTTTTATATTTTTGGTTAACATTTCTTTTGATCGCGTGACTTAGCGTTGAGATGCATTGCTAAGTTTTCTATTGACATTTCAGTTTGTTGAATGTTAACTTGGCTAGTAGCCTGATCTCTGAATCATGATTCGGCACGAGTCGACTCTACTGCATCGATTTTAAGATCTCACAGGAAAGTAATTTAATAATACAAATAAATACTATGGACATCTAACACACAACGCCATCTAGCCCCAAGCTAAGCAGAACTTGTGTTATGGGTACTAGACAACTGATATAAATACATATATACTTTTTTTTAAATATATACATTTTATACTTAGAAACAACCCAAACAGATCACACAAACATTTGTTCCGACCCAGGAATCGAACCCGAGACCTTGAGCACAGCACAGCAGTCGCATACGCTGCCACTGCGCTACCGAAGCTGTTTGTTAAGGAGTTTTTTCGTTAGTTTTATGTGAGCCCTCCTCCACTTTTAACGCTAGACTAAGGACATCCGCTCAAAGGCGATAACGTACGTTTGGATATTGAGTTGCAGTGTTTGAAATTGACTGCACGGATTGCACGATGGTTTAAGCGATTGACTCACCGTTTTCAACTACGACGAGTGTTGTAAGTTCAAACCTCACACGAAAACAACAATATGTGTGATCCACAAAACTAAAAAAAAAAAAATTATCACAGTGCTAAGGAAAGAAAGGCCGTCTAAAGTTTTCACATTCTTTTTTTCATGAAAGATAAGACGATGATAATGCATCAAAAATAAATAAAGAAAAAACTAAATAAGAACTAATTCTTATTACCAGTAGCAAAATATCAAATCGTATAATAATGTTCATCTAGAGAGTAGGTATGATTAACAATAAAATATTGGGTCTGAGAACGTACACAACACATTTGACATTTACCAAATTAGCTCTTACGACATCAGGAAATCACTTCAAGCAAAACTGACCGTCCGGAAGTTAAGAAATTGACAAATTGTATCTATATTACTAGGAAAACAAAACTATAGGTCATCTTAAATATACAACGGCAGTCTGGCTTATAGTATTGCCGATATGAATATTAATTAGATTTTCTACTACTTCATTGGTATTTCTGTACCTATTTCTTCTTATATTTCATCAGTTCTATATCAAATTAATACTTAGTCTTGCCATAAATATTGTTACAAAGAAAAACATTGTTTTTTATTGTACGTAACAATTATTGTTATTACAGTGTGTTATTTTAATACATCAATATAAAACCATAAAAATATATAAAGTTTATTTGAAGTGGTCTTCATTGACTGCAAATACAGTCTCTAAACGTTGAGGCCAGTCATCAATAGCAGCACGCACCCTTTCTATGGGAAAATTCCTTACTGCCAATTTTATGCATTATTTTAAGGACTCCAAATAGTCATGGCATTGGCATTAACTGACAAAACCTCTCTAAAACTGACCATAAATCAGAATCCAGTGGATTAAGATCAGGATTAGTTGACGTCCAGTCTTCAGCTCTGATGAAGTTCGTAACGTCCGCTTCTAACCAAGATTCGGTGGATCGTGCTCATCCCGGCGCCGAGTCTTGCTGAAAGAACCAATCGTGATTATTGAACATGGTGTTTTTAAGGAGCCTAACTACCTTCTCGATAGTGGTATCTTGATACACTTGTGCCGATGTTTTAATACCTTATTCACAAAAATATGGCTCAGTCACTGCTTCATAGCTAATACCCCACTAAACCATCACTGAAGTCGGATAGTGTATGTTATACTCTGGTGACTGATTGGAAAGCTTCTTTAGAACTTTACGTACTAATACAGTAATTTTGTTCACAACAAAATTCTTCTGTCATCTCCCTATGCGTACCACTTAAGCAATTTTTTTTTATTTTACCACCCTATTCCTTTTTAAATTATCAGTTCAGAAATGACCAGTGCACTTCTTATAGGCTGCAAGTCCTAAGTCATCTTTTAAAATACGGGATGTGATTCTAGGTTACATCTCCTGAGCTAAAATCTATTGCTCTTCTCTTCTTTCCCTTACTGCTTTGATCGCCTTTTCGTACGTGCACTACGTGGAAGACCAGATCTTTTTCTGTCACGAATAGAGGTTTCTTTGTACTATCAATAACCCAGAACACAAACATTTGACTAATACCAAGCGTATTAAGGATTTTAAAAATTGTGTTTGGCTCCATACCTACTTTATGTAATGCAATCACAGTGATTCGGTTCTCTTTATTACCCTACTCCATTTTAATATCACAAAATATTTTAAAATATACTGGTGCGAAAATAAAAACAATGAACAATCGTATAAAAATGATAGATTCCAAATTCAAAAGTAATATATGGTTTATTTTTAATTGTAGCAGTATTTACATGGCCAAACTTAGTATAACTTTAAGTCGAAATACCACGAGATTCAGTATTACTTATACAATTATTTATTATAAGCAAATGTTTTTATAAACATACAGTTTAGAACATCATGGGTAAAAGGGGGAAGGTACCTATCTGCTTGTTCGCGATGGTTTTTAGTGGAGTCACCACATGCTCCTGGCTCCTACATCCCTAAAGGATAGGATATCCGAAGAGATTTATTACCTCGTCAACAAATTAAAGTTCTAAGGTTAAGTTATTTTTAGTAGTAGCGATTATCATTAGGCTAATGTCTCTTAATACGAAGATACAAAAAGACTTTTTATTACCAAAGTAAACTGGCTGAAACCTCGCATAATAGAGTATATTGATGACAACGTGTTAAAAATAAGGAGAATCGATAAAGATTACATAGTTACAGATATTATGTATTGTTGCTACATGTTACAGTAATCTGTAATCAACAATCAACCTACCACGCTGATTTCAGCACAAACGGGACGACTTGACTGGTGCGGTGCTATCTTTTATTTTTATTTTTTTTTTGACTAGAGAAATCCTCTTGGATGTCCTCCGCCCTGGGGAGAGGGCGAAGGGGTCTGTCGGACTTTTATTGACTAAAACCCTCCAATGTTCCGTCTCTCACCTACGCCAGGGGTCACGGGAACTTAAAAGGCATCCGAAATGCCCGATTGGTGCTGGCCCGCTGCTGCGTGCCAAATTTCGACAGCGAGGGGAGTGAGGTGTTTGACTCCCCATGAGAATTCAAAGTGGGGCGCACGGGAACACTACGCGCCACCACCTCGGGTCCGGTTGGTTGGGGAGCGACGAACATCCCGAAGTCTGCCGCCCCTGGACCCAGTTAGGGAGGCCGATGGAGGTCAGCGTGTCCGCGTGACATCCAGGTGGAGGTCCGAGTGCGGTACTACCCTCGCACAGAATATCAAAGTAAAATGACAGCGTTCGTGCTGTCGTGTTTAGTTGGTGAATGCGAGACCCGAGGCCCAATGATGCAGAAGCATCACTACGCCGCGATAGTGTGGGTCACCAAACTCCATTTTTGTATTGTACATTCGCAATGAGTATGGTGACCTCCAGTCTTGGATTCTGTTTATGCTTTACATCAGGCAGAGTACAGTCTTTTTGGCAGAGTCATATCTTAAAGAAAAAGACTAGTCAATAAAATAATAATAAACCTTTCTAGAAAAAAAAACAAAAACAACGAGTACTACTATTAAATTAAATACACCTATACAATATCTGCATGAATATTAACAAGATATAATACACGAAAAAAGCGGAGTCAAGGTTATGATTACGTAATTCTAAAACTGCACATTTTTTGTTCATTTTCAGATAAAAAAACATAAGATATTTACAAGCAGTCATCAGATCTAAAGATTTTCATTTAAAAGTTAATTTAAGAAGTAAATTGAGAAAACAGTGGCTAAATAAATGTAAAGTACGATGTTTGAAACAAAGCTTAAAAAATGTTAATATAGATCTGCAAATTATTTGTTTCGGAGTTTGGGTATTTTGTATGTAAAATATATACATATATAAACAATATATATATATATATATATTGTTTATATATGTATATATATTACATACAAAATACCCAAACTCCGAAACAAATAATTTGCAGATCTATATTAACATTTTTTAAGCTTTGTTTCAAACATCGTACTTTACATTTATTTAGCCACTGTTTTCTCAATTTACTTCTTAAATTAACTTTTAAATGAAAATCTTTAGATCTGATGACTGCTTGTAAATATCTTATGTTTTTTTATCTGAAAATGAACAAAAAATGTGCAGTTTTAGAATTACGTAATCATAACCTTGACTCCGCTTTTTTCGTGTATTATATCTTGTTAATATTCATGCAGATATTGTATNCTTTAATGTTTTGTATAGTGGCTCAATATAACACGCTTAATATATGTATATATATATAAATCTAAACATAATTATATATATATATATATATATACAGTCCGATTTGTTTCGTGTTCTTGTTTGAATCTTAAGAAAATGAATAAAAAATTGTTTTAGTTTAAGAATTAACGTTTTTTTATTGCTTACTTTAAATAACACTAAAAATTTAAATACGCATTGTTTGGTCTACTGAGCACGGATATATTTGTTAATCATATAACTTTGCATTATTAATCATCAAATACAGTTTACGAAAAATCTAACCTTTAAGCACGCAAAAACTAAATGCTAATTCACCGGACAATATTTTAAATATGTATTCTATTCAATCAGGCAGTTACTCCATCACGTCACATAAAAATCGGAGTTCAGCCATATCTCAATAGACTTAAATCCTAATAGAATCCCCTTCTAATTAGGAGGTAAAAGTTTTACGGAAAAGAATAAAATGTAAATAATTACATTTATTAACTTTCATATTTAGTCAAACAGTAAGCCAAATCTTTCTTTCTAAATACAGGCCTATGTTAGTGATGTTGTTATTCAGCAAATGCTGTTAAATATATTCAATAATATTTCTCCATTTAAATACAAGAAAAAATAATTTTATTTTTATTAAAAGATTCATCAAAACAAACGAATCATCAAATGATAAACGACTACCGCCGTAGCTACAGTAAGGATGGACGAACACTTGAACAACACGCTCTCCCTCTCCTCACCCCTCTTAGAATTAGGAGAGTTGGGGTTAGGTTTCCGATAAATTCACTCAATAACTACTGAACTGACACCGGTTCCTTCTGACTTCTGACACCGTGGTAGTGTTACTCAAAGCTAGCCGGGCCATATTTTATTTTATATTTCATCTTGCCAAACTGACGCTACTTTGCTTGATCAAAAGCATATACAGAATCTGTGGCAAAATCCACATACAGAGCAACAGAAATATACTACAATGCCAGCTACCGAAGATTTTTTTTTTTTTTTTATTTAAATTTAAGCTTCCAAAATGACTCTGCCCTGCCTGATGGAAAGCTTGAGCAGAATCCAAGAGTGGTGGTCACCATCCTCAATGCGAAAAAGAACAATGCAGCATGGTGACCCACACTATGGCGGCCTGGGGGGAAGGGGGATGGTGAGGGGGCGTTGGATTGGGGTATGGGCCTCCGGTATCCTCACTCACTCGATGAAACACAGCGTAAGCGCTGTTTCACACCGGTTTTCTGTGAGGCCGTGGTATCACTCCGGTCGAGCCGGCCCATGCATGCCGAAGCGTGGCTCTCCCACGGTTAAAAGATAAACTGAACTACCAAGTAACGTAGTGTACGAAGAAACTAGCAATCGTGAATCGCGCAATAGAAGTTCTCGCGCCGATTAGCATATATACAGCATCCCAACATCAACCGTTGGGCAGTGGCCCGCCGGGCATGATCACCTCGCCTAGTCGGAGGATGCTCCCTTTGTGTTGGAGGTACATGTCACCCATTCCTTCACAATCAAAGCATAGTAATCAAAATACTCATAGCGAATGTGACAATGCAACAATGCAAGCATGATGACCTATATCACGGTTGGCTTTTTCTTTTCTGATATAGGAGATAAACGAACCGTCGGGTGACCATATGGAATGTGACTACCGCTGTTCATGAACGATTATAAGTCAAGAGTCACTGGTATCGAACTGTGGCTCACTTATTTCAGATGCATCTTTTTGTATTCAAAAGTTTAATCATTACAGGTACCTATATACTATCGTAATTGATCCGATTTTATATTCAAAGCATCCTGCATGAGTTAATTGTAGGTAACATGTAATTCAATATTAATAACTTCACTTCTATGATGCTCTAGGTCATCAAAGATATAATTTTGTTTTATACTGCTTTATTATCGATATCCGTATTCTGTGTTAGAAATTTGAATGTAAGAGCACATTTCAAGGTAAGATTGGTGCTTTAAGTATGCGGAAATACGTTAAGCATTCAAATGTACATTATTTATTGCTTCAACACACATAAATCAGACCTCAAATTCTATAAATTATTCTGTTAATAATATTTTAAAGATGTAGTGAATAATATACAAAAGTGAATTTGAATCTAAAATGCCCAATGTTAAAGAAATCTAACAGGTTGTAATTGATCCAATTACAAAGTATATAACGATTTATTTTGAGACGAGAAACATGTCGCCCGAGGCGCTACCTTAACACAAATAACCAAAGAAGACAATTGAATATGTAGCGGTAACGCCTCCAACGCGTGTGAAACCAAAAAAAAACGTTCCATGCCAATAGTGAAGAAGCTACAGAAAGAGATAGCAATATATCGAAAGTTGTGACAAAAGTGAAAAAGATGACAAACATTCTTAAGTGGGAGAGAGATGTAATACTCAATCGTAACGAGTGCAAGAGAGATAAAACATTAAGAGAAAGATAGATATGAGAGTGAAATTACCGTAGCAACTTTCGCTGAGCTCGTTTCGGTTACATCATGACTGCGTCAGCGCACGTTATGCAACTGCCTGTGAATAGATTATGACTGCATGACACTGATTTGAATGATCGTTGGAAGTAATCAATTTCATTTGAATTTGCTTCCGGCGTCGAATACCTATTGCAAGTTAGGTACTAAGTGTCCTAATTTGTACAATTAGCTTAATATTGGTGTGTATACAAAGGGAGCTTCATCATAACTTTAAGAATCTATGTAGAGACCAAAACCCATTTCATAGCTATAATTTCATATCAGTCAGATTACGCTTGAAACTATACTTAAAGTACATAGGAGATATGATTCTACTTGATCCTATTTATGCCATAAAATTTTATAGTAGAATACGGTTAATACATTTTATCTAAAACTGAAAACCTGTTAAAGAGTAGTTCCGAGATGGAATTTAATTTAACATAGAGTTGACTTAGCAAAACGTTACTAAATGGCATTACACAAACCTTTACGACAAAGTTACAGGCCTTGTTATGCTTATTTTACTATTTGCTTAATCGTCTTTTGATGATTTTCAACATTGTGACACTATACTGTGTTATGCAACTCAGTACTTTGTATAATTATATGGCATTTACTTTCACTGTTACATTTCTAACACGAATATTTCAATACTGACCTACAAAATTGTGCTTCTGTACGAACTTTCCTTTTTGGCTACTGACTTCATCAATCAATTAAACATTCCTCGGGGTAATTAGAACAAGGCGGGAATGATGTTCTAGATCTTAAACGATATATTATACGTATCTTTTCTCGCTCTAATGCCGAAGTACAATACAGTACTGTCATACATTGCTAGCGTACTTTACACAAGCGCTAGTACCATTTTTGTTGTTCTACAAATATATCTATGTGTGGGTATTCTATGATAAGTCCTGTACATAATAATACCGCACAAGCAATGAACTCAAAATTAAGTTAAACAGAATTCCTATGCCCTGATATACCTAATTCATTATAATATATGCAAATGTCTTTCACGCATACGTCCAGATACGGCTTTGTTTGTGTTGGTTACTCAATGTGTACGATTCATGTTTACACTTACATCAGTGTGTGTTTTATTTGAGTATGTGTTAGTAAGTTCTGCGTAGTTACAGTGTGTTTTAAGGTTGTGTTGTTGTGCCTATGTGAGTGTAAGAGTAGTTTAGCGTTCACAATGAAAGTACTTGGCGGTTGCACGGATTTGGGTCACAACTCTAACTTTGATTATAAAGATTACGAACACCGTGTGAATCACCGCACATCTTCTAGGTCTACTTTGTTTTTGCTATACATGTTTTTAAATTGTTGAAAATACTTAAAACACATGAATATTGTTTATTTTTGTGTTAAATTTTTTTTAAACACTATGCAGTAGTAGTAGTATTTTTTATTAAAATCAGTTATAAATCGAGACAAGTAATATACGAGTACAAATTCATTTGGTTATATGTAATGTGTATTCTTCTTTAGTTACTGTTAGCTGTTTCTCTGTGCAGGTACACTCCAGACAAAACAAAAAATGTTTATTGAGTAATCCAAGATTCCCTTTTCGGTGTAGCTAGTTGATGTTTAATCACTTAACGACTTTCATTTCTAGGTACCATTTTCATAACTTCTTTATCTGAACGATGTTTATTTAGATATGGGCTTGATTTTATGTACTTAATAATATGTGTATATTATCTAGTTACTTACCTGTAGAGTAGTAAAAATATGTATTTTAACGCTTATTTATTATATTAGTATTACTTATTTTATATTTATATATATTTCCTTTCTAAATTACAGTTACTTCTGTGCATCTACCATGGCTAACTCTGCATCGCCCTAAGGTCGACTAGCAGAAAATGCCTACGGCATTCAGTCCGCCTTTGCCAATTTTGTGCATAAAGATTTAAATAAAAAATAAATAAATACATAGTACACATGTCAGAAGTGAAACTTCTTTGGCGAACTATTTTATCAGTCCTGTGCGTGATACGACAATCGCTGTATCTCACTTTTTCTCTCGATCTTTCTCACTTGCTTGCTCCCTACTCTCACTCCATCGCTAGTTGCTTCATGCTACGTTCGCCCTGTCTTACTCTCTCTCAATCGGTCTCGATCGCTCTCTCTCTCTTTTTCGACACTTCCATTGCATACATGCGTGACGTTACATTTGTAAAAATTTTACCCTCATGCGCCTAAAGAAGTTTCACTTCAAATATTTCTTTTATAAATAAAAATTGATGAAAGTAGTCCCAAACTAAGCAGAGCTTGTATTACGGGTATTAGACACCTGATATAAACACATATATAGTTTTGTGAACGCGTACATAAAATGTTATAAATAGAAATATTTTCGGACATTTTAAACACACAACGCTATCTAGTCAGCTACCTAGTTCCAAACTAAGCAGAGTTTGTACTATGGGTACTAGACAACTGATATTAATACTTATATACTTTTTTTGTAAATACATGCATATTAGACAAAGAAAGCACCCAAACTCCGAGTCAAATATTTGCAGAACATACAAACTTTTGGTCCGACCCGGCTTATGTGAATAGATTTTTAAAGGTCTCTATAATATGAGCTTAGCCCGATTAGTCCTGGGTCTCATCATCTACTTTTTCTCTGCCTCGGTGGCGCAGTGGTAGCGTATGTGACTGCTGTGCTTGACGTCTCGGGTTCGATTCCCGGGTCGGACCAAATGTTCTCAAATTGGCTATTGCCGAAAAGTTGGAACTCTCTACACCGAAACTCTATTTACAAGTACTTTTCGCAATCATCTTACAGCTTCACAAAAAATATGCTTGCCAAAACATATACATATAATTAAATAATTAATATTGTAATCATTATGCCTGGCTCGAATTTCTTATATACTTTCTAACATCAGAACCATTTCGTCGTTCTTGACGGAGTGATGCTTAAAATCAAGATGTAGAAATGTAATATTCGTACGCAGTTCAGTACTGAGGCTATAGAAAATTCTCGACGGTATTTCACATTGTACAATACATGAGTGTTGACACAATCGAACAAATATAACGTTCAAACATATAGAATGTGCGAAGGTCACCCTTCAGGGTCATTTAGATAAGGGTCGATTTGTAACCTTTACTTTAATGTTAGACTTATTTGTGCTACTTACGATATTTATGTTATTTGATAAATGTGACAATTATTAAAGTATTGATGGAAATGGACAAAGGACATTGAGGCGCTCATAGCTCAGTTGCACTCGGTGATTGGAAACAATCACCGAGAGCAACTGAGCTCCCGGTTGTTATCAAACGATAACAGTCGTGAAGCTTCGTTGTGGAGGCCTTCGGGTGACTTAAAAAATCCAACTGTAAGATTACGTAGCCACATCGTTACTAACTTTACCCTCTCCTGAGAGGGAGACTCGAGCCCATCAAGTGGGACTGCTGGGCCAGCTGCTATGTGTGTACTGCTATGGTATTTGAGCGTTTTCAGGTTAAAACCTTCCATCTGATAAGAACCCTTAAACTCGCACAGAATAGTTAAAACATATATATTTTCATTTGGAAGGCCACAAAAGTTATCTCGCATCAACTTTTCAGTTCTACGTGAACCTATGCCTTCGCCATCTACTCGGTATATTCTGGCTCGAGAGATTATCCAACAATCTACGTGTGGAAATGCTGCGACGAAGTCCCGATCGACCACCGGATCAAACAGCCCAAATGGAGCTGGATAGGCCTCACTCTTCAAGCATCGAAAACGCAAGCGTGGCCATGCAAAATAAACCTGGCGGCGGACTATCATTAACGAAACGAAGCTAGCGAGAGATCCTCTAGACATCCACCAACTAGGGAACATACGACCTTAAGTAAGTCATATGTATTCATGTATATATTTATGATGTTTATATTAGAATATTTCTAAAAAAATTTTTACTTAAAATTCTCGCTATCCATTAAATATTAAAGAGATCTTTCAAATCATGGCCTCGCCTGTATAAAATGTCGTTATCACTCAATCCAGGTATGTTATAGAGGTCCTTTTTTTGCCCCCGCCTACCTGAGCCTATTGTGTTATGGGGAAAGTTATGTGAAAGACAGACGAACAAAAAATGTCTCATTTTTTCTGTATCTTTCTATAATTTTTTTCTACGGCAACCCGATTTGGATCAGGATAGTAGTTTTTATAAGCACGTCCGTTGAATAGTAGTATACATAAAAATAGAACGTAGTTTTTTTTTGCAGTTTATGTGTGGCTTTCGATAAATAGGTATTGTACGTGTTCATTGTCTGGTTCAAAGGCTTTTTAGACCCGGTAAATAAAACGAATAAATTTAATAAATCCGCATTGAGCTAAGCTTTTGTATTTTTGATCATATGTTCTTATAACGGCTTGCTTATATTATTATTAATTTATTTAAGGTCATTCTAAGGCATGATGAATATCTTTCTAGTATTTACACTATATATATATGTATATATATGTATATATATATATACATATAAGTCTTAATTTGCATGTAGGCGGGAATGAATAAAGAGTAGTTTTGCATGAAGCATCTTGTTTGCATTTGATTACGTTTGTACTTTATAGCAAGTTAGTGTAACAGGTGTTTGATCGTGGTTTGTTGAACTTGGATTAGACATTACATACTTGTTATTATTAACTATCAAATTATTTATATTAACAAACAAAATTGATATTTCTCATATTTGTTACACTGACCGGGACCGTCTTGATTAACGTGACTTTCGCATCATGGAGACGCTAATAGGAAAATGTCACCAGCGGTCACCCATCTAGGCACTGACCGCGCCGTCGTTGCCGTCGCCGTCTCCTTCTGCAAGATGACTTCCTCGCAGAAGGTCGCGAAACTGCTTTCGCCACCGGCCATGGTGCGTACGACGGCCGGCAGCGATAGATTTTCCCGATGACTGCAGTGAGGGCCCGGCGCTGCGGCCCCTACGCGGGGCACACTGCCAGCGTGTGCGGGGCGGAGAACTGACTGCAGTTGCAGTGGTGACAGGCGGGATTCAAATCCCTCCTGGCGACCGAGTGCAGGTACTTCCCGAAGCAACCGTGCCCGGAAAGCACCTGCGTCAGTAAGGAAGGAAAGGGTCCCGTGCTGCCGCCCTGCCCACTTGAGGATGACCGGCTGGAGCGCCTTCACGGTGGCGAAGTCAGCTCGTGGAGCCGCTATCCGCGACGACCACCGAACCATAGTGGCTCGACGGGCGGCTTCACGCCATTCGCGTACCTCTTCGGGACACAACGCCATCTATCCCAAGCTAAGCAAAGCTGTTATGGGTACTAGACAACTGATATTAATACATATACATACCTTTTTTTTGTAAATACTTACTTATTTTACATAGAAAACAACAAAACTCCAAAAAAAAATATTGTAGATCATATAAACATTTGGTCCAACCCGAGAATCGAACCCGGCACTTCAAGCATAACAGTCGCATACACTTCCACTGTGCCACCAAGGTAGTCGTTGACAGTGTATGTCAGATATCATGGTAATCATTTTTTGGGTTAATATAGATATAGCCTCTGATACTCGAAAATTAATAGCTTTGTGTTTTTAAATATAACTCCCGCATTAAGTTTATAGATATTGAGTCGCGGGTGGCTTTACAAACATACATAACACAAACACAAGGAACACCCAGACTCAGAACAACAATATGTGGATCATACAAAGTGTTGTTCCATGTGGGATTTGAACCCAAAACACTTAGCGCAGTAGGAAGCGGTGTGGCCACCGCCTAAACTACTAGGCAAATGTTGCAGTCTAATTGGTAAAATAATTTTCAAATCGGTTAACCTCACAAACTCAGCCTCTTTACAATATTTGTACGTAAAATAAAATAATGGAAAACACTACATCAATATTTACATGTCAGTGTGTTTCTTTTATAATTTTTATTACCCAGAAATATATATTTTTAACAACAATTATTACTTAGTTGTACAATTGGGGCAGACGCGATCTTATCACTGACATAGATTTCTTCCAGACAACCTTGGATTAAAAAGGTGTGGGATAATATCGCATTTTGAATATCAAAATGTTATTCGAACTACAACTGATTCAATTGTAATGTAATCTGAATAAAAACGAGTTTTAGAATTGAAATGAATTAGATAAAATACTGGAATAAGTATAAGTAAATTTAATTCTAGAATGAATTAGATACATTTGCATTGGAACATTTGACATGTTGTGATAAAATTGTCAGAGTAAAAAAATAAATGGAGAGAATCTTAAAAGATAACACTTTTTGCTAGCCGCCAAATTTGATTATTGGGCCTATTGTTCTTCCATTTCTTCTTGTGACGAGATGGCAACCAGCCCCATCAGCTATTTCTGCCAATGTCAAGTATTTAACGTCTTCAATTCTAAGTCTTTGAGTCCCCAAGTCTTCGTCTTGATGAAATTAATGATAAAAATTGTAAAAAATGTGGATGAAATGAAACGGGGACCGGTTTTCGATAAAACAAAAAACGATCTCGTTCTTCTATTTACTAGCTGCCCCGACATATTTCGTTCTGTCAAAATGTACAGGCTTGTCGCAGACCAATAGAATAAATTAATAAGTATTGTTTTTATATTTACACATAAAATTTTTATGTTTCTTCTCTCCTTAAAACATTTCTAGTGTCTTAACAGAAGTATTTAAAGAAAACCAAATCAGTCGAGTGGTTCTCAAGTTTTGCGCTTAGCAACACATTTGGCGATTCCATTTTATTTATATACTATGGATTAATAACTTTCTTTAGATTATAAGTGCAATTGATAACGACAGAAAATGAAATTAACCGAAATTGAAATAATCTATTGCACTGTAGTCTATTGTAAATCAAAACATCATTCGTTTATGAAATTAGTTAGATAGTAGTTCAGTACTGCTTTTAACTGCATTATACCTCTTTTGTTAAGTGCACTTGATTGATTTAGATGACATCATAATTATGTTAAAGAAACCCTTATCATCATCATCATCATCAGCCTATCGCAGTCCACTGCTGGACATCGACCTCTCCAATTTCACGCCACTTAGTTCGATCTATAGCTTCTCGCTTCCAGCTCCTGCCAGCCGTTTCGCGCAAATCATCGCTCCACCTGGCCTGTGGACGTCCTACACTACGTTTGCCGAGACGCGCCGTGCCACTCAAGAACTCGTTTACCCAACGGTTATCGGTTCTTCGGCAAATGTGGTTTAATTAATAATAGATAAAGTTTCCCAAACGCTGCCCAACCTAGCTGGACTCTTCCGTTCAACTCGTCCTCAAAGTTGTTTCTACCTAACTGCAAAGTTTGCCCGAGGTATACATATTTTTGAACAACTTCGAGAACGGCACCATGTACCGCAACCGGTTCCGATAGTACATGTTCATTGAACATGACCTTGGTCTTGTCCAAGTTCATCCGTAAATCCTTAGACAAATCCCAAACCACTATATACCGTTCATAATGAAATTTCAAGAGATATTTTAAGTAGCTAATTAGCATCTCATCTGCGGTAGTCAATCATAGATCACTACCCATTTAAATCTATTGTGTCAAAAAGCGAAAGGTAATTAGACCCTAAAACGAACAAAGAGAAACCATACCAACAAAAGTTTTTGAATAGAACAATACACTTGACAATTTTCCCCTCAGCCATCTGAAGCATGACAGTTTAAATGGAGAAAAACTGTCGATCATCAGTCATTGACGTTGAAAGTAGTGCGTGCTACACTCACTTCTCACTCTATCGCTGATTAATAGCTGGAGTCAACGGATTGCACACGATGTGTTGGAAAAAGCGGCTAAGTGTGAAATACACACATAGATTCAGAGTTCTTTTCGATTTTCTCTATTTATTTTTAACATTATCACTTAGCAGTATTGCAATATTTAATTGGATTGGAATTACTTGGATTTAAGTGGTATTAGACGCATCTTCCTAGATTTCAAGATTATTTTTGGTAGGCTACTAGTTCAACCGGTTTTACCTGAATATCAGTTTTTACACGGAGCAAATGGCATCAAACCGCCGCCACCCTGATTGTGAACTGAATTCGAAGATTGAACTAATTGTCAGTATATTTAAGGGCACTGAGTTCACAATAACTATTGCCATAGATGTTCATGACAACCGGGACCGACGTCTTAACGTTCTCTCCGAGGCACGGTCGGCAAACACTGCCATTTACCATACTCCAGGTTACTATTAAGAATTTCTAGTAAAAAAAACCCAAGAGCAGTTCGACTCGGAATTGATCCCGAGACCTCAGCAGTCGCCTGTTGATCAGCAGCCGCTTACGCCAACCACTGGACCAACGAGGCCGTCGGTCTCATTAGACACAAATGGTTTATATTTAATGGTAACTAAAAGTTAAGGCCATCGGCTTATCGGATATTCTATGGAGAAACCCCAGCACAAACTTATTTTTCAGCAGAAATGGGTTGGTCTCATACAAAACAGATGGCAAGTAAATGTTGCATAGCGTTTTCTAAGCGAGTGGGATGAGAATAAAACCCATTAGCCAACACAGCTCAATAGTCCTCAGGAGCAGGAGGCCTTCTCCCATTCCCCGTGGCCACAGCTCACCACCTCAACGGTCACGGCCCTCAGGCGCATCACGGCATCGACCGTCGAACGCCCCTCGACCGACAGGCGAATTGGGCGTCTGGCGCCGTGCGGAATTTTTGACGCACCGCACGATATGGGCGACCCCAGGGGTCACGATCGAGACCCTCCAGCATCTCCTTTCGTTTTTCTTCTTTGGCGCGGCAAATGGCCAGTTTCAGAGATTTCCGCGCCTCGCGGTACACCTCGTGAAGCAGGCCCTCCCCGCCGTCTCCGCGCTGACGCCGCCGGCTGCGGGTGTAGGACCTCCGGGCACGAGTACAGGCCGCATGGAGGTCCGCCAACTCCTGGGACCACCAATAGACCTCTTTTCGTGGAGGTCGACAACCTCGAATCCGGGGCATGGCCGCATCGCAAATCTGCGTAATCGCATCGCGAAAGCGGCCAGCCCACATGTCGACCTCCTCGGCTGAGGCCCGCGGAGATAGCCAAGACTGAACAATGGCTGCCTCCTCTAGTAGGTCCCTATCGAGCTTGGCGATAGCCCACCGCGGAAAGCGCGAAGAACGCCGCGCCACGGTCACGTGGGTCACCCTACTGGGGCCCTGGGACCGGGAGAGCTCGAATCGGATATACAGGTGATCTGAGAGCGTCTCAACCTCATCCAGGACACACCAGTTCCTTACTTGTGCGATGACTGCAGGGTAGCGAACGAAAGGTCCACTCGACCTCCCCTACTGTCACACGCACGTGTTGGTGGAGCCTCTTTTTAAAAGACAGAGGCCCACCGAGGCCTTCCACTCCTCTACGACCTCTCCCCTGGCGTCCGTAGCTGGGGAACCCCTCGCAATGGATTTAGCGTTGAAGTCCCTCAGCACGAGGACGTGCCCAGACGCTACCCCCACCCCATCCCCCAAGGCCGATAACGCACTTGTGACGCCTTTGATGTTACGGGTATCCATGGGCGGCGGTAATCGCTTACCATCATTCGATACGTCCGCTCGTTTGACCCCTATTCCATAAAAAATGGAATGGGGGGCCAAACGAGCAGACTGTGGGGTGGTAGGAGGACTATTGAGCAGTGGATGTCCAGGGCTTGATAGTTACTTAATGATGATCAGTCTGCTTTTCCCCCTATAAGATCAACCAAAACAAAACAAAAGATCATTTAGTAAATGCCTTGTCAAAAAAGTTTATTGTTACATAATTTACTGCCACAAATAGAGGCACAAATTAAAAAAAATAACGAGTAAGTTGCGACCAGGAGTTAGTCCTGAGTATAATTAATAAATGTGTTATTACTAAAGGTGTTTAAGATCATTAGTTTATAATGGTATTCAATTAGTTTTTAGATTATACTTAACATATATAGACTTGGAAATTAAACAACATCTGAGGGTATCTAGTTATTTTGGAATTAATGCAACTTTCCATTGCGTACAGAACATCTGCGTTTTAATAGCACATTGAAACAGTCTAAGTACCACCAAGGTGCGGAAATTACGTCACGTCTTATTTAATGCGATGTTTAATACATTTTTGTAATTATCATCATTGTTATCATCATTAGTGTATGATATCCGACTAGTGTTGTATAGGCATATGTGCTCGTTTGTTTGGTACGCTCTTACGCTACAACTAATCGATCGATTTAAATATAATTTTGCTTATACATTATCAGACGTTTAGAAAGGGAAAAGTATATTACGAGATTTAACATTAATTATATTTATTATTATATTATATATATATTTATTATTATAGAATTATAGTAATAGAAATAGTACAGGACTGTTCGCTCGTTGAAAAAGACCCCCATCAGTTCTAAAACTAAAGACACCCCTAAAAACACGTAGATTTATTTATATTCCACTACTACAAAAACAAGTGTAACAATTTTTTGATGGATATGAACATCCACTAAAGTTTTTACCGTGCATATATTTTTATTTATTAATACTACGGAATGCTAAAATCTCAAAGAAAGTGGTGTTATGAGACGGTATCGTTATACGAGAACAAAAACAAGCATTGTTTTCTATAGCTGCCCCTTTCTCGCAAATCTAAATGTGTATTTCTGTCTCGTTCTGAAGAAAGTGCGCGCGTGCATCCAACTGAATAGCTTTACGTCACATGTAGTAAATGTATTGATGTAGATCATTTTTTATTTATGAATAAATTAAGCATTAGGTAATGCTGATAAATATTAATATAAATGTATATGTGGGTCTGTTTGTTTCGCTTTCATGATTTAACTAATAAATGAACTGCAAAAGAAAATTTGCGATATTTTTAGGGATATAAAAGAGTTACTGTTAATGTAGGAAAAAAAAATCTATGCTTAAGTGTAAAAACTTTGGGGTTAAGTATGTGTATACAAAAAAGGTATTTATATATTCATATCAGTTCAGCAGAGCTTGTATTATGGGTACTAGGCACCCATAATACAAGCTCTGCTTAGTTTGGGACTAGATGGCATTGTGTGTTAGATATCCGAAATATTTATTTATTTTATTAAAATTTGACGACTGACTTTTTATCTATATGTTTTAATACAACAGGCACTTTCAAAAAACTCAACTTAGCTATACACTATTCATGCATCTAATTTTATTTGTATGAAATTGAAACTGTCTTACTCTTAAAGTATGTGCAATAACAGTTAAATATTTATACCAAGAATAATAACATCATTTATTTAAACCAAAGAAAAAGGTACAAAGAATTAAAAATATATCTATGACGTAAACTCTGTTAATTAATTTTTACAATAAGTGCATCTTTTATTTTTGCATACACTGTAAACGACAGTGAGAGCGAAAGATGACGTCGATTGGTAAGTGGATATTCTGATAGAAAGAGACAGAAATAATAACAGCTGTGCGTATGAAAGAAAGACTTATACGAGATTAAGTGTGGGAATGCGTTCAGGTAAGGATGATGCTGTATGGTTTATAGTAAATGTGGAGAATCGTCATAGTTCAGTTTCTTTCTTAGAGGTCAGTATGTACTTAGAAGTTCAATTTTTTTTCTCGTGTATTAAAAGCGAGTTGGTTATTTTTAGTAGTTAGTTGCTTTTTATAACAGCAGCAACAATTACTAAAAAATTTTAGGTGCACCTAATTAATTATTATGCGCTACGTTATATGAAAGTAATATATAAAAAACAGCCTTTAAAACATTTGTAGCTGTGCACCTATCGTAAACCTTAATTTACGTAATAGTCTATGAATTAGATTAATTACTATAAGTTATACGAATATAATATAGAATCCCAATTTCATTATATTAGTATTGGTACTTATGTTTTAAGTTGAAAAAAGTTACAATAAAAAAATACTTAAGCAGTAACGCTACCCTAATTCTCAAACGGTAAAAAAAATTTGGAAGAAAGTAAAAGCATTATCGTGTTCTGAGATTGTTTTTATAAACGTTAGAAAAACTACACTTTTGTGTACAACTACAATGGTATTCAATAGTTTGCACAACACGTGTGCCTGCAGGTCGTAGACGAATAGAAACGTTTTTTTGCCAATATTTTACGTTTATGATTTACGGGTTTCGTATTATGCTGCATTTCTATGAATATACGATCGATCGACTAAAAAATTTACTTACATGACGATCGCGCCATAGTTGATCTATATTATTAAGTGGTATAGTTTAGATCTAGAATTGCTAAATCGATTTTGAAAAGTCTTTTACTAATAAAAAAACTACATTATTTGTAAGTGCTTTTTTATGTAATAGGGGACAAACGAGCCTACGTATCGTCTGATGGTAAGCGATTACCGCAGCTCATAGACATCCGCAACACCAGAGGCGTCACAAGTGCGTTTCCGACATTAGGGGGGTGGGAAGAAGGATGGGATATGTGCCTCCGGTATCTTCACTTACTCGGTGAAACACAGCGCAGGCTGTGTTTTACACCGGTTTTCTGTAAGGCCATGTTATCACTCCAGTTAAACCGGCCCATTCGTGCCGAAGCGTGGCTCTCCCACGGTAAAATCCCAATCCAGAGAATCATATGTTCTTTATTAAGAATCAAAATATCTGTATACCAAATTTCATTGAAACTGGTGTAGCGGTTTAGCCGTGAAATCGTATCAGACATGAAAAGTAACTTTCGAGTTTATAATAGTATGGATTTTATTTCAATGTCACTTCGACTATTTATATTAGTATGTGTAAATTCAAAATTGGAAAGTGCAGGAAATCCAAACCATATTTCGGACATGTGACATATAACGCCATCTATGTAATTTCGAAATAAACAGAACTTGTACAATAAAGTTAGATTGGTTTATAATAATAATAATAATAAAACTTTATTTTGTATCACACGAATGGTACAATTTAAGTTTCATGAGATAGTAGGTACATATATACATTTTTTTTAAATTCCATAGTGCGAGCTGGAGTCCATACTAGGCTCGAGGCCTGAGTGACAAATCTCCAGGCACACCCTATGGCTGACTTAATATTTTTATTTTATTTTATGAAATGGTGCACCCTGCTAGATAACAAACGAGGCTCTGGCAACCGACCGATGGCGGTATATCCATCCTAAAAGGCGTAACTAAATACAATAGGCCGGTGATGGGCAGCAGCGTCACCGGTGCAACAAGTTACGCCCTGCGATCACCAACCCGCCTGCCCAGCGTGGTGATTATGGGCTGAAACCCCTCCATGAGTAAACAGAAGACACGGCCCTCAGTTCCCGGTAGTCCCGCTATTCCTGGTCATGGTGGCGACCACGGTTACGGCGGGACAGGGGGTGCTAAGAATCACCGGGTTACGGAAGGCCACCACAAACGACTGACCTTGGCAACGTTCAACGGCCGCACGTTACGGCTCGACTCGCATCTGGTACAACTTGAGGAGGAACTTGGGAAGATTAGGTGGCATATCTTAGGGTTATGTGAAGTCCGAAGAAAGGGGGAGGATACCATAAACCTGGACTCAGGTCACCTGATGTACTCCCGCGAGGGAGACCAACGATCCCAAGGTGGCGTGGGGTTTCTGGTAAACAAGTCGCTTTCTGGCAACGTTGTGGAAGTTTTCAGTGTGTCGAACAGGGTAGCGTACCTCATTGTCAAGCTTACTGAGAGGTATAGCCTCAAGGTAATACAAGTGTACGCACCGACCTCGGCTCACTCGGACGATGAGGTGGAGGATATGTTCGATGACATATCGAAGGCCCTCCACTCCACTACTAAAACCCACTACAACGTTGTTATGGGTGACTTCAACGCCAAAGTGGGAGTACAAACCTGCGGCGAATCGGTAATAGGATCCCATGGATTTGGAAACAGGAATCATAGGGGCAAATGCTCATCAACTTTCTCGAGCGGGAGTGGCTGTTTTTGATGAACTCATTTTTCGAGAAGCGGCCCCAAAAAAAGTGGACGTGGAAAAGCCCGGACGCTATGACCAAAAATGAGATCGATTTTATAATGACGGACAGGAAGCACATATTCAGAGACGTCTCAGTGCTTAATAGGTTTAACACCGGTAGTGATCACCGACTAGTCCGAGGTTCTCTGAATGTCAACTTCAAGGCTGAACGTGTCCGCATGATGAAGTCCAGGCTCCGACCAACTCTGCTCCAAGTCGAGATGGGATCTGAAAAATTCCAGTCAAATCTGGAAAACCGATTTGTTGCCATGGAAACCACAAGAAACGTAAACCAGAACCTTGAAAATGTGGTTCGAATCCTCAGGAGTGAAGGTACGAGATTTTGTCAAATGCAGCGTACAGGCACGAAGTCGAAACTTTCAGAGAGGACACTACGGTTAATGAAGGAAAGACGTGAGAACCCGCCAGTCACTTCATCGGCAAAGCGGACTCTAAACCAAGAGATTAGTAAGCGTGTACGACACGACCTCCGATGCTCCAACACTCTTTTGATTGAAAGAGCAATCGAGCAGAATCGGGCGTCAAAAGTGTTTGTGAAATCTCTTGGAAGAAGTCATTTGACGAAGCTGACCACAGTAAGCGGAGAAGTCGTTGCTTCCAAGCTAGCTGTCCTTTCGGAAGTAGAAAGCTTCTATGGCGATTTGTACGCTTCGCATGCATCTCGACCTGATCCCGAAAATGAGGACCCTCGAGCCACATTAACACGCCACTTCACCGAAGATCTGCCAGAAGTCAGTTTGACGAAATCGAGATGGCTCTTAGACAGCTGAAAAATAGAAAAGCCCCTGGAGAGGATGGCGTTACTACAGAGCTGTTAAAGGCTGGAGGTAAACCCGTATTAAAGGCGCTCTATAAGCTTTTCAACACTGTCCTGTTCGAAGGGAGGACTCCAGAGGCGTGGAGTAGGAGTGTGGTCGTCCTGTTCTTCAAAAAGGGAAATAAAACCATGTTGAAGAACTGTCGGCCCATTTCCCTCCTGAGCCACGTCTATAAGCTGTTTTCAAGAGTCATCACGAACCGTCTTGCGCGAAGACTCGACGAATACCAGCCACCGGAGCAGGCTGGGTTTCGGAGTGGATATGGCACCATAGACCACATCCACACAGTGCGGCAGATAATACAGAAGACCGAAGAGTATAATCAGTCCCTGTATCTAGCATTTGTGGACTATGNTATATATATTAAGTTTGTGTATGTATTTATGTATATGTATGTGTATATGAGTAGTTTGAGTAGATGTGTATTTATATATGAATGATGAATATTTTGAATTTGGTGTTTTTTTTTTTTGTAAATATTCACATTTGAACAGATCTGAGATTTGTGCACCCTACTATTGGTACCCTTATTAATGTCACCAAATTATCCGTATAAAGGTTGTATGTAAGAGATCGCCAAGAGCGATAAGACCGCCAATTGTCACATTTGTATGTTGTAATTCTTTTGTTTTAAATTTTTTTCCATGTGTTTTTTTCCATTTTTTTTTATTTTTTTATCTTTATTGTACACTAAGTGTGTACAATAAAGATAAACAAATAAAAAAAAATATTATTACTTCCATAAGTTTTGAGAAGTTTGAGATTGAAATCAAAAGACAACATTTACTGACTCATTTGGCCACGCTTTCGTTTTACCTGACGGCTACTAACATCCCAAACTAACATAAAAAAGTCTGATATTGTTTTAAAAATAAAATGTTTGAAATATTGAGTATCAATCCAATCCATAAAACTTTTTTGTTCTCGGCAAAATTAACTTCAATACTTAAGTTTTTGTGAATAGGTATGTGAAGAAAAAGGCTATTCAAGGGCACGAGAGTGATCTTCGGTTGTTCTTGCAATTATAGACACGGTGCAATGAACCGATGTCCTTTAAGCAATTACTTTTTACTGTGTGACCAGTAAACTAGGGCATTGCACTGAAAAATCACTTTTGGTTGAAAGGAAGGTTGTATACTTCTTTGTAGACATATTTTTCGTGTCGTTGTTGACAAGTTATGTTGATAAGAAACAGTGTGTATTCATTCTTGATAGAGAGTTTAGAATGATATAATAATTATTTTCACGGGTATTAACAGGATCACTTATTTAAAGGTTGTAACTCTGATTAGAACTCTGATTTGCCTGATGTTTCGACCAGGTTGACCAGGTCAGTTATCGCGTTAGTTGATAAAAAGCGAAAGTTTCAAGGTTAGTTTAGAACGATATTTAATTTACCTTAAGTAACAGGCATTAATTATTACTTTGATTCAGTATTGTTACTTAGTTTTACTAATATCTAAAATTTACAGAATTTTCGTGACACGTAGGTATAGTAAATAAATAAATATATCGGACATCTAACACACAACGCCATCTAGTCCCAAACTAAGCAGAGCTTGTATTATGGGTTCTGGACAACTGAGTAGTATATAACTGAGTTTTTATGTACTCATAAATACATAAAAACTTTTTTTTTGTAAATATACATAGATATATAGATATAATACATATTATACATAGAAAACACCCAAACTCCAAAACATATATTTGCAGATCATACAAACATTTGGTCCTACCCAGGATTTTAACCCGAAACCTCATGGACACCAGTCGTGTACGCTACCACTGTGCCACCGAGGCAGTCAGGTCTGTATAATAGGTTCAATGTGTATCTTTGTTTGATAGTGGATTGGAGTGAAAATTATATAAATGGATGTTCACCACATCAGGATAAAAATTTTGCTGGAAAAAGTCTGAAAAGTATTTCGAAGTACTACTTGCCTTTGTACAAGCGACAAATAACGAGTAATCAAGCTACATCTCAACGCAGAGGTCATTTCATGTTACCTTTTTTCATTACAGCAATTTAGTAACCCTCAAATAAAATACAGAATGTACACCTAGGTCACACAGAGTGTACTGCCATGTTTATGATCTAGAGTTGTAAAATTTACGTTAGTCCAAACATTGTTGCTTGTTTAACGATAGGTTTAAGGTAAAATTTATCGAGGCACGTATCAATCAGTATGCTAATATCCTTCATTAACGCTGGTTTTACTCAGATTTAATGGTTCGACTTGAGTTAATGTATCTGTTTTGTGCACAATTAGATATTATAAAGTAATTTGTGCATTACTTATTATATTACCAAGGTTAAAGGATTTGCATTGGAACTTTTCCTAGATTTTTTTTAAAGGACAACTCCCGCATGTGAAATATACATTCCTGTGTCACGGGGATCTTTACAAACATACATGAAACGGACACAAAGTACACCCAGACTTAGGACAACAGTTTATGGATCACACAAAGTGTTGGCCCATGTAGGATTTGAACCCACAACACTTGGCGCAGTTGGAAGCGGTGTGGTGACCACTGAAACCACTAGGCCAACCGTGTAGTCTATTGCTTCGTCGTCGTCTGTTTTATAACTATAACTGTTGCCAATAAATAAGCTAACATAATTATCATATTATACTACCTAACTGCCTCGTTGGTCTAGCGGTTGTTGTATACGACTGCCGATCAAGATGTCTTGGGTTCGAATCCCGGGTCGGGCCAAAAGTGTTTTTGAGTTTTTCTCATAACATAAATATTTAATATCAGCTTGGAGTTTAGAAGTTGGGGTCTACAAGTACAAAAGACAGGACAAAATAAAGTTCCTATGTTACTATTGAGATATTCGTGCCATGTTTGGAAGAAGTACGCGCCTCATATAGGCCTTACCTGTAGACCGACTGGAATAAATACTATTTTTATTTAAGCTATCCTGAAACTAGGCTAACAAATATTATTTATACACATTGATATATAAACATCTAACATACAATGCTATCTAGTTTCAAGCTGAGTGGAACTTGCGCTATGCCATCTTGTACCTTTACTTCTACTATTTCTTCTTCTCTTGTACTTTTTTTAGGTTAGTAAATAAATATTGTATTTTAATATTTACGAAATGGTACAAATATTTTGGTCGCAGGGGAGTCTACCACTGCACCAACGAGGCTGTCTAGTAAGGTTCCTATAAGTACGTGAATAATGTTCCAATAAGAAAATTATTCACATATAGGTTTCTAACTATATTTTAATAAGCTATTTTAGGTTTAGATTTTACCAGATATTTTTTTACCCATATGTTAATGATGTACATTCTGATGAAAAAAATATTCGACTTAAAGTAAAAAATGTACTTATTTATGTGTAAAATGGATAATTAACTTAATTTATGCGTGAGAAATAAGTTTTTGAAAGTTTTAGGTTATCTTTTATTTAACGTAGTTGAACAAGTCTGTCTGTCAGTTTTTTAAGTAAAACATATAAGTTATAAATAAATAAATATTTTCGGACATTTTAACACACAACGCCATCTAGTCCCAAACTAAGCAGAGAGCTTGTACTATGGGTACTAGACAACTGATATTAAAACATATATACTTTTTTTTTGTAAATACATACATATAATAATATACCGTGTATATATATACCGTCGGAGAGCCACGCTTCGGCATGAATGGGCCGGCTCGACCGGAATGATACCACGGCCTCACAGAAAACCGGAGTGAAACAGCGCTTACGCTGTGTTTCATCGAGTGAGTGAGGATACCGGAGGCCCATACCCCAATCCAACGCCCCCTATCCCCCTCACCATCCCCTTTCCCCCCAGGCCGCCATAGTGTGGGTCACCATGCTGCATTGTTCTTTTTCGCATTGAGGATGGTGACCACCACTTTGGATTCTGCTCATGCTTTCCATTAGGCAAGGCAGAGTCATTTTGGCAGCTTAAATATAAAAAAAAAAAAAACATATTATACATAGAAAACACCCAAACTCCGAAACAAATATTTGCAGATCATACAAACATTTGGTCCGGCTCAGGAATCGAACTCGAGACCTCTAGCACAGCAGTCGCATACGCTACCACTGCGCCACGGAGGCAGTTATATATATATTCGTAGTCAAAAAAATTTTGATACCACACTTGACGTATTTTGAACACATATTTTTTGATACTCTTTTTAATTTTTTTTTAATTTATTTGTACCTTGTAACACTGTCACGACTAAGACGAATCTATTGACATCGTTCTCATAAAAGTACGACAAGCCATTTAGGCTCTAAGGCGTGCTAAAGAAATATACATACACACATACACTCGAAAAACATAATCCTCCTTCTTTCGCAGTCGGGTAAAAATATATGTGTACGATGAAAACAAATGTGATCTTCAAAATTTTCTAACAAGATTCGTACCAGGTGTCAAGGTATTACTACCATTAAATTTTCCAGTAGATTCATAGGACATATCATTTAAAATTTTCGATAGGAATATCTAAAATATAAATATATAATAGGTTTTATATCATAATATAAGTATATTAGCTGACAGTTTGCTTAAATTATTTATGTAAAAAAAGATGTTGAAAAAACTCCATGCTCCATAAAGCTACTACAAGTATACTTTTTATCTAGCACTCATACATACATAAATTTAAACACATTACCATCATGTACTAAGTACATATCCAAAGCCAGGCATGCTGAAAAATAATTACACAACATAATATGAAAAACAAGGGGCCTTATTCACACAGATATTCTTATACACACACTTACATACACACACACTAATCTATATAACTTCTAATCTAACATTCATAGATATACTCACACACATGCTCATAAACACTCGTATAGTTAAACACAGACGTAGGCACACACGTGTGAGTTAGACAGTGGGTCTTTATGCTCTACAGGATATAGGTCAGCATGTCTTCCCCTCGTATTGTAAATAGACCGTAGGGTACTGTTGATAGCAAAATGCTCATGCTCATTTTATCAGTAGATTATTTGGAATTTCCATGAAACTATCGACACGTGCATGAACGTTTTTAAAAATTAAAATATTGCGTTTAAAATGATAAGAGATGGAATTTGAACGGGTGGCGGTTTTTGCGGAAATCAAAGTGTATTACCGATCTTGATATTTATTAGTGTGTGGCGACTTCCACATACAGCGTCAACATAAATATATGACAACGCCATCCACTGAAGATACACTGAACTACGGAGTAACGTAGTGCACGAAGAAGCTACCAATCCTGCATCGCGCAATAGAAGTTCTCGCGCCGATTAACATATATACAACTTCCCAACATCAAATCGTTGGGCAGCGGCCCACCAGGCATGATCACCTCGCCTGGTCAGAGGATTCTCCCTTTGCGTTGGAGGAACATGTGGCCCGTTCCTCCACAAGTGTATAGTTTTTTTAGTAATATGGTTGATTAAACATCCAACAATTCAGATAGTCTTCGTATAGAATCACTCTTCAATGTCGTTAATACACACAGAACATAGTAATACTTTTCTGTGAACATGCAAATCTCATGTTTTTTTAAGATATACTTGTTCAGGCGAGTTAGGGAAAAAATATGAGACTAAATTTTTACGATGCGCGCGCACATCATCACGAAAAACCGACACCCTGAAGTAAGCTACAGTCAACATTTGAGTTTTTCAAATTTTTATCTTAATACGCCAAAGGAGTATAACTTCTAACGCGTGTACATAAGCACACACACACTTTTTTAAATATATTTTCATCACACCTTTTCAAGGTGTTCACCCACTTTTTATAATCAGCAATATACAAAAGAATTGGGCACATTGTACGTCCGTCTATCACGGCGTCCTTCTTCGTCCTATCTCTAATTAGCCTTAGGTCTTTGCCCGTAAACACACTGACTTTCAAACGTACCCTTGTTATGAGAAATGTTTTTCGATTTACTTTTTATGACTATAAATTTTCGATGTTTATTTCACCTGGCAACGATTTCGTTTTTTTTCTTTAAATGCATTATTGTTTGTTTAGTTTTTGATTACTTACTTTTAACTGCGGCTTCGTTACCTTAAAATATTCCTTCTATTCAGGTATAGGATTTATATAAACAAATGTTTTGTTAATTTATTTGCAAATAGAAAAATAACTTTAAAAAAACTGACATTTATTTGTTTTCTGGGTAAGTCAACTATAAGATTAATAAGAAACTGTAATAGTAAAATAATAAAGACGGTGATAAAAAAATACAAAAAGATTTCATTTTAGAGCAAAATACCCGTTCTAAGATACAATTTGAATGCTGAGAATATAAAATAAAATAAAAAATTGACGCAAAACAAAAGCCTCTAAGGGGGTAAAATATCGACTTTAGCGCGAGCGAAACCCCAGCCAAAAGTTAGTAAGCTATATTGTGGTGTTCACTCTTTAAAGTCATGGATACTAATGGGTTCGGTTTCGACTTAAAACATCTGTTAGTCGACTCACAAGATGTCTGGAGTTCTAAATACTAAGAATTGATGGGTTTAAGATTACCAAATAATTAATCTAGATCTCCTAACAACAGTTATTCTATGTTTAAATCTACTGACAGCTTAATGTACTTGCAATACCAAATAGTGTTCAGATAGTAAACATGTCATTAATTATTTTAAAAGAAAACCCGACTGCGCATATTTTTTTAATTTAGTTACGATGTGTGTCTCTCTCAAGGCTAAGAATCTATTGACACCTCTCACATAA
This sequence comes from Hyphantria cunea, assembly GCA_003709505.1. Classification (NCBI taxonomy): domain Eukaryota; kingdom Metazoa; phylum Arthropoda; class Insecta; order Lepidoptera; family Erebidae; genus Hyphantria; species Hyphantria cunea. Next base: position 225,789 of record PKRV01002141.1, read on the forward strand.
AAATACAACAAGCTGTTTAGGCTTTAGGGCGTGCCATAGAAGTTACATAAACATACATACACTCGAAAAACATACCCCTCCTTTTTTCGCAGTCGGGTAAATAGTCTTAGCAGTTACCGTGTGGAAAGATGTTAGGTAAAATATATTTATGGACAACAGTGGGCTATTAAATAAAGACCATTGATGTGATGCGATGATGATATGATGATGATGATAATCAAGAATTTTCAGAGAATTTACCAACGATAATACCAAGCAAAGGTCGGTCATTCATGTCCTTATGTTTATCCCTGAAGTAGTAGAGCTCTATCAAGCACCCACATTTTAGCGATTCTAATTTTCGTCCCTCTTGGTTAAACTATGAACGTAAGATAACTAGGACCAATTGCGAGGGTTTAGATCCTTGTGTTTTTTTCTTGTTGAAACTGCTACGCAAACTGATACATAAATCAAAATAAATAACAACCTCTCAATGTTTTTTTTTAACACCTATTTAATAATATCCCACACTATAGGGTAGAAGCGGTAAAATACCATCCCCAATTTACGTGTAGGGGAAGTACCCCGAAAAATATGGTTTTATTTTAGCACTTTGTCGGCGTGGTAAATACACATATCTATGCAAAGTTTAATCTTTGTAGCACTAACCGTTTGACAGGACAGATGGACGAACCGACATGACGAAACCTTAAGAGTTTCGAGACGTCAGGTATTGAAAATGAATAAATAAAAAAGAAAAACTATGTATTAAAAATAAACACGATTCGACATGTTTCTTTGAATTAATTATTAACTGAGAATAAAACGAAATGAGAAGTTAATATACCTTATTAATACTAGGTATGGCTGATAGAGCATTTGCTTGAGCCTCCATGTACATGTGTACAGGTACGTAAACTTATTGTTATGTTATTTAGTAGCAAGAGATCTTTATGTTGTTCATCATCAACCAAAAAAATGTTCTATGGCCTCTGAAAGGCTAGGTATCCAAGCCTATGAATTCACTATTAACACTACAATCGAAATCCCAATCATCACACTCATACACATTTCTACACCGCAAAAGACGCGTGCGCAAAACTCGACCCCATTCGTTTGCGGTGAATGTTACGTCATATTGGTTGGAGAATTAGGACAAGCATGTATTCATGTTGTTATGTTACTGCTGCTTCATTGCGCCTTGATTAGAAGTGATGGTACTTTGAGCTGGTGTTTGTGGTCAGCAGAAACAAAATTAAATTTTGTTTAGATTTGCTTATGACCTTTAAACGAGCAAGGGTATATCTATCTAGGATTATTTTTTAGAAAATATACAAAAAAAAATACCGGTCTTTGTTACTCGGTCAGGTGCTAATTTCATATTAATTTTACTGCATCATTCAGTTAGATATTACATAAACGTTCTATTAGTTTCAAATGGTCGGATCAAATGTTTGTATGATCTAGAAATGTTTGTTTCGGAGTTTGGGTGTTTATTATGTATTTACAAAAAAAAAAGTATATATGTATTCATATCAGTTGTTAAGTACCCATAATACAAGCTCTGCTTAGTTTGGGACTTGATGGTGTTGTGTGTTAGATGTCTGGAAATATTTATTTATTAGTTAAAACTAAAAATTTAAATGTGTTAAAAACCTTGAAGCTTAATTAAACCCAATTCTAATTAGAAGCTGATAGAGTATAATTCACACAGTTTTTGAATGTCATCATATGCTGCAAGTTAAAAATGACAGAGAAAGCAAGGTCAAAAAGATAGAGAGCCTCACAAAATGTGTTCCGCTGCTCAAATGACTCATTTTCAAACTGACGCATAGGCGATTAGTGAGGTTTTAAGACATCCTTCATCCTTTTTTGGACAAAAGCTTTCGATGATATCAGAATTTCTTGGGATTGCTTTGAAAGGTTTAGTGTAATAATATGAGAAATATCGACATTGATTTATACTTCCATCCAAGTTAGGAAAAGGACACATCTTTAAAAGGTTAATTTATTATCCAGAAAGTGTAAAGTTAATGTAATTAATTGGTTATTTGGAGCATTTTAGTTCAATTTATAGACAAAGAGAATTAAATGTTAGCTTGAGATTGATTTTTTAACATATTGGTAACCGAAAGTTCCTCTACAATATTTTATATATTTTGGTATCTAACCCAACAGAACTCCCGTGATTTTATTGGGTACTTCTCAAATGTATCGAATTAAAAAAAAAGTATATAAGTTATATTGCTTTCCTAAGCGTTTACAGCCCTCGGTAACAAACTTAGAGTAAAATGTTATTATCTTTGTACGTCTCAAATTTAGTCAAGGAACTCAAGATCAATAGGCAATAAAAATTATAATTTATTGGGAAAAATAAGTTTTAAAGATAGTAAATACAATTTAAAAATAGTACATTTCTAGAAAACTGTTATGTGCTAGTAAAACCCGTATGTGGAGTAAAGAAATTAACACCGTTTTAAATACTCGTCAAATGCGTGGTCGTGCTTTATCGCTAAAACTTCACTGGAATATTTCACAATGCTCTGTTGTATTCTGTAGCAAAAAGAACGTTTTGTTATTTTTTAAATCCTTTGTTGTCATGAATGTTTGAAACCAGAAAACTCCGTAGATAAAAATGTCTGTCCAATAATAAAAAGCAAACTAGTTTTTATGTCATTCATCGCGGTAAAGAATACCCTATATTCTTCCTCAAATGTCAAAGTATCGCCATGCCAAACTCGTTGAAAACTGTGCAACAGAAAAGCGACAGAGTTACTTTCAAATTTATAATACTGATATGGATGCGATCGCATTCCTATTTCTTCACATGGTCTCTTTAAACCTTAAAATTATCATCAGCCTACATTGGCTTTTAAGAAACAACTTCAAATGATACTTTCAACATGTCTTCAACAACCAGCAAACCAATAGTCATTACCTAAATTCGAAAGGCTGCCGATTGATATGATTTTGGTCAATAATTTGAGCCTGCGGTCGTATTTTTAAATAAGAGATCAGTGACAGGGAAACATGAGACATTTTTATCTGCGGAGACATTTCCCTCTCCCTTCCTCTACAGAACAACACGTGCCGGCCTTAGATGTCACCGCTTCAAAGTGGAAGACATACATTCTCGTACTCATCGCTTCGGTAATTCCTTCCTGTGCCGAGCGGTCAAAACCTGGAACTCACTGCCAGCGCACGTGTTTCCTTCCCACTATGATCCCGGGTCCTTTAAGCGGGGCGTGAAAAAGCATCTCACCAGGTCGCCATAGTGTGTGTCACCATGCTGCATTGTTCTTTTTCGCATTGAGGATGGTGACCACCACTCTTGGATTATGCTCATGCTTTCCATCAGGCAGGGCATAGTCATTTTGGCAGCTTAAATATATAAAAAAAAATGAGAAGGTTTATTGTCGGTTAGTTTCGTGATTGACACTGCCCTGCCCTAGGCAAGGATTGGTGTGGCTTTGTAATAAACTGGTGACATTAAGCCTAGTGCTGGTACATCAGGGTTGGCAAATTTCGTTCGTAATTGGAATCAAAATTCTTAACTTGAAAACAAATTATGTAGCTATTAATAACACTAAAAAATCGTCATCATCTCAGCTAAAAAACGTTTACTGTTGTATATAGGCCTCATCCAAACTTCTCCACAATAACCATTCAAGTTAACATACTATCTATATAGACTCGTGCTTTCATTTCGCCCTTTGAACCTAAATAAAATGTCAAAATATTTACTGGCATTTTTCGATGCTTCGATAGAAAAAGAAAAATAAAACGTGTCTGTTTCTTATAGTCCAATGATTCAATGATTAATTAAAATTTCAATTACTTCGATGGGATCTTTCACCTTAATAGGTCACCAAAGTGAATCCTACCAAATAACTGATAGGGTTATTGGTTTCTAAGAGTATATTAGAGTCGTTCTCTATTAGTATTTTCCTCTTAACACTCCACGCACTAATACCGCTATTTGAGATATCTTTAAAGCTTGAAATTGTCAGTTTACTTATTTAACCAAATAAGCATTGCAATTATGACAAAAAAATGTTTAAAATACAGAACCGGAACTTGAATAAAGTCCAACGGTGAAATTTCTTTTAAAGTATTAAGATTAAACTTCTAAGGGTTACGATAGATCTGGTCAAATTTGATGATTAGATAATTGACGCGCTTTAAAATTATTACATAATGCTAGATACTTTGGTAAATATTAGATTTTCCACAGCCCTATCAATTAGCGTGCTATTTCTCTCCACGAGATAGGTTTGGTCCCATTGTTGTTCGTGCCTACATTACATTGTAAAGATTGTTCTACACATCGCCAGTTGTAACTGAGATATATGTATGGATAACACTGAATTATGTGAAGTGATGAAACAAAGGTGGATTGCACGCTTAGACGGTTTCAGACGGTTCATCGTGTTTGTACTGGATTATAATAAATATAGATAAATATTTCGGGCATCTAACACATAACGTCACCTAGTCCCAAACTAAGCAGAGCTTGTATTATCGGTATTAGACGACTGATATGAATACATAAATACTTTTTTTTGTAAATACATACATATTATACATAGAAAATCACCCAAACTCCGAAACAAATATTTGCAGATCATATAAACATTTGGTCCGACCCAGGATTCGAACCCGAGACCTCAAGGACAGCAGTCGCGTACGCTACCAATGCGCCACCGAGGCAGTCGCGGAAGCTAATAAACATTGACCGAGTCTTTTATTTATTTGTTGATCTTTTTCATGTTACATTTTTAGAAAAAAAAATATTATTAGAGATATATCTACTTAAAGAGATTTGTTGACCCGTTTACTCTCACTCTAATGATAATATCTGGAATAACCATTAGAGTCAGGTAGTTCACAATGTTTTTATGGAATGTATCTCTTTAGCTCCAGCTCTTCTTCTTCTTGTCTAAGGAGATGTTCAGATATAATGAAAATTCATGAAGTATATGTTCATGAATTTTCATGAGGAAACTTCTCAACCAGGAAATTTTTAATGAAAAATATCAATACCAATTATAACCTCAAGCTGTTAACAGGGAGACCAATAATTGTCGTTTTCGCTTCGGGCTAAAATCGGTAAGAGTACATAATTACATAAATATGGCCATAGCACATTAATGGTGGCAGGCAGTTAATTTTAAATTATCATCTATTAACATCAAAGCCACTAATCTTGGTAGATAAGTATCAGTTCCTTAATAAGCAGTAACTATGATTATGGATATTTTGATATTGTTTTTTTCTTGGCCAAATTTGTTGTAAATAATATATCCAAGTACTAATTTCAGACTTTAAATTTATGAAAAAATAGAATCGTTTGTTTTCAAAGAAATTTTTAAGTACTAGGCTAGTACTAGGCTAGCGAACTAAAAAACGTTTTTCGTAATTTTTATTTCTTTTCACAAGTACAATTACTTGGCAACAAAAACTGAGACCCTACTGTGGAAAAAGAGTGTTACATTATTGCCACATGCATAGGAGTGCCACGTGCACTAGAATAATTTCCCCTTCTAAATATTTCTTCAGCATGTACTGTATTCTAAACGGCTTGAAGCCTGGGAGATGTCGTTAGATGCCTTTAAATAATAATTGTGAATGTGACAAATGTGAATAAATGTGAAAAATTTAAGCGGTGGTTATAAAAGTTACAAGTTACATTTTCATGTTTTGGACTTTTTGTCTTTATTTAAAATATTTTTTTAAATAATCTATCAGGTGTTCGAAACTATTAATTTTGCATTACATCCCGTGAAGTTTTTCGTAATAAAAAAATTGTGATCGCTAGCAAAAGGTTTAGGATTAAATAACATAGTTGTTAAATGCTTTCATACACATAAATAAATAAATATTCTGGATATCTTACACACAACGCCATCTTCTAGTCCCAAGCTAAGCAGAGCTTTGTTGTGGGTAAAACTGAAATAGAATACAAACATACTTTCTTTTGTAAATAGATACATATTATACATAGAAAATAGTCAAGCTCCGAAACAAATATTTGCAGATCCTACAAACATTTGGGCCGACCCGGGAATCGGACCTGAGACCTCAAAGCACAGCAGTTGCACACGACACCACTGCGCTACAGAGGCACCTAAATGAGTTTTACGTACGTGCGAATTTACGTACATGCGTACATGCTAGTTATGGGTGTGACCATATTCGGAAGTTATATGAGCAACGCGAGCGGCATACACCATGATAAGATTTACGGATACTTTCCTTTCAGATTGCAACATTACTTTTGAGGTTACATGCAACGGCATTTAGCGAGCAATGGAGAGCCTACACAAGTCATGTATGACCAATCCAGTACTAATAACGTAGATTTTATTTGGTGTCTGGTGTCAAATTTCAAATTTTGAAACACAAAATATCCTATAACATAATATTTGATCAAAGTTAAACAATTTAGATCAAATATTATGTCGAGGTTAGGCTTTTTTTTTCTACTAGCTTTTGCAGAAGTAGATATTTTCATCCGACATTTTATCCCCTTAGGGGAGGCAATTCCAAAATCCCTTTCTTAGTGCTCACATACGTTACATAAAGAAGCCACATGCAAAATTTCAGGGTTGTAGGTTTAGTAATTAGGGGTGTGTGTAGATCTCTGGGTGTCTTAGTCAGTCAAGCACCTTCCTCTTTTATATATATAGGAATATACCGGAATTTTTAATTGCATAAATATTTGAGCTATATATCTCCTATATTTTTCCATTTAATGGTCTTTATCAACTTTTTATTTTGATGAGATTTCTTATTTAACATCACATCAAATTATTAGGATTGCTCATAAGATAAGCTATTGGTATTTTAATTAATGTATAATAAAGACAATTCTAATGAAACCGTTACCTAAACACCAATAACCATTTAATATCATCTAATAACAAGGTTTGTGATAGGTATAACGCTTCGACATACCTAGGTCATCACCCTTTTGAAGTAATCTTACAAGTGACATTTAAACAGATTTACATACATAAGATTGCTTGGAAAAGCTATGCTTATTATGTTCTTGTATGCGTTTACGAACCTTGCCGCTAAATAGGTTTTACAGGCTAGCGAACAATAAATGTATTATTCAACGAACAACCAATCGTTTAAGAATGAATTTAAATTGTTTGCTAATTAATATAATTTCCACATACTTAATATGGAAACGTAAATATGTAATACGTGACTTTTACCCGACTATGGCAAAGCCAAAAGGAAGAGTAATTTGGCAGTCTATGTATGTACCACCGTGAACTACTGGACCGATTTTAATGAATGAGATGGCAATAGATTCTTAGTTACCTAAAGATACCGTATACCGTATGTATTTCAGCATAAGTTTTCAAAAAAAACTTTATCAAATGTTATTTAAAATTAATAGAAAAAAATAATTATTCAACTTTGATAAATACGACTGCTTCGGTGGCGCGTTAGTAGCGTATGCGACTGCTGTTCATGAGGTCATCATCATCATCATCAGCCTATCGCAGTCCACTGCTGGACATAGGCCTCTCCAATTTCACGCCACTTAGTTCGATCTATGGCTTCTCGCATCCAGCTCCTGCCAGCCGTCTTGCGCAAATCATGCTCCACCTGGCTTGTGGACGTCCTACACTACGTTTGCCGAGACGCGGTCTCCACTCAAGAACTCGTTTACCCCAACGGTTATCGGTTCTTCGGCAANGCGTGAAATTAGAGAGGCCTATGTCCAGCAGTGGACTGCGATAGGCTGATGATTTTATGAAATAGACTCAACAAAACAACTCCTACTCCACTATTTTTATTGACTTTAATTCTGACCGATTTCGCCCTATGACATTATTAAAGGAATGTGGTGTGAAATAAATACAAGTACGTTTAATTTTAGAATGTATTTCAACAAGTTTCATCAAGGGCCGATAATAGACAGTATAAACTTATCAATGAATGTGCAGAAATCTAAATTTGACAGAATAGCTGTTAAATGTGTAAAGTAAAAAAATTGTTCAAAAACGGTTACAAAAATAATAAAAATCCCATAAATACATTCGTTTGTACAAAAGTGACAGAAAAATAATTTTTTTTGGTGGACAATAGATAACAAAAAATTGAAAACAATCAAACCTCTAGTAGTTTAGAAAAGCCCGAGTAGTTCGAACATTTTTTGTTTATACAGTTAGTTTGACTGCACGGTTGGCCTAGTGGTTTAAGTGGTCGCCACACCGCTTCCTACTGCGCCAAGTGTTGTGAGTTCAAATCCTACATGTGACAACACTTTGTGTGATCAATAAATTGTTGTTCCGAATCTGGGTGTAGTTTGTGTCCGTTTCATGTATGTTTGTAAAGTAAGTTGTAAAAAAAAAGTTTCAGTTTAGTTTTCAGAGACTTATCAGCGAATATACTTTGACTGCCTCTGTGGCGCAGTGGTAGACTATGCGACTGCTGTGCTTGAGGTCTCGGGTTCGATTTCAAGGTCGGACCAAATATTTGTATGATCTACAAGTATTTGTTTCGGAGTTTGGGTGTTTTCTATGTATAATAAGTATGTATTTACGAAAAAAGTATATATATATTTATATCAGTTGTCTAGTACTAACAAGCTCTGCTTAGCTTGGGACTAGAGGGCATTGTGTGTAAGATGTACAAAATAATTATTATTATTTATATTATTATTACCTGGATCTCACCGAAGACCAACTAAACAAACTTGAGCGCCTCCAAAACCTCTGCATTAGATTCATATTTGGATTACGTAAATATGACCATATCTCTGAATTTCGTTCTAAACTCGAGTGGCTACCAATACGCTTTCGCCGGAATCTTCACATTCTTTCTCTTTTATACAGTATCCTGTTTCACCCCCACACTCCATCTTATCTTAAAGAACGCTTTCAGTTCTTACACAACACTCATTGTAGGGACCTGAGATCATCAGAGAATTTGAAACTAGCAATGCCAAAACATTCCACCAAGTTTACAGATAAATCCTTTACTGTGCAAGCAGTAAGACTCTGGAACGATTTACCTGAAACGATCCGTCACGCTAAAACCTTGCCTGTATTTAAAAAGTTGGTGAAGGATTATTATCTTTGATCATAATACCTTGTTTATAGTAT
>PKRV01002145.1:0-46072 GCA_003709505.1 Hyphantria cunea
TAGACAACTGATACGAATACTTGTATACTTTTTTATTTTTCATTTTAAACTCCGAAACTATATTATAACAATTGCAGATCATATAAAAGTTTGGTCCGAAGCAGGAATTGAACCTGAGACAAGCACATTAGTAGCATAGACTAGCATTGTGCTTGTTGATGTACAATATTTATAAGTATAAGTGCGCATTATGTGACAATCTAACAAACCATATGGCGATGCTTTTTATTTTCAATATTTCAACAAAATATGTATTTACATAAATTATCAACAACCCATGTCCCACTGCTGGGCTTGGGTCTCCTCTCAGAAGAGGGTTAAGTCCATGCGTCCCACGCCGGCCAAGTGCGCATTGGGGACTGGCAACACAACGTTATGGCTACGCAATCTTGCAGTTGGATGTTTTTTGAACCGCCCAAAGACCTCCAACTAAGCTTCACGACTATTATCGTATAATAACAACCAGGACCGACTGCTTAACGTGACCTCCGAATCACGGAGACGCTCATGGTATCGTGCCACTAGCGATCACCTATATAGGTACTGACCGCGCCTTCGTTACTTACCCCCGGAGATTGTTTCTAATCACCGAGTGCAACTGGGCTATTAGTAACATAAATACTTAATGCAAATTGGAAAGTAATTGCCTGTTACGCTATCACGGGTAAACAGCTGCTCCGATTTAAATAACAATTAGAATCGAGAAACTTTGCTAGATGCAAAAAAACATTAAGATTATGAACTACGAGTAAAAGTAATGAAGGTGGTCTTTACGAAAGTAACAAACCTGTAAACTTTAGTTTATAGTTTTTTTTTGTAATTTAAAAGTTTTGAGTGCAAATTTGTCTCAATTTTTTTTTTATGGAATCGTGGGCAAACGAGCAGACGTATCGCCTGATGGTAAGCGATTACCGCCGCCCATGGACACCGGTAACACCAGAGGCGTCACAAGTGCGTTGCCGGCCTTGGGGAAATTCGAAGGTTGGTGAGGAGTTAGATTATGGGCCTCTGGTATCCTCACTCACTCGGTGAAACACAGCGCAGGCGCTGTTTCACACCGGTTTTCTGTGAGGCCGTGGTATCACTCTGGTCTAGCCGGCCCATGCACGCCGGAGCGTGGCTCTCCCACGGTATAACAATGTACGAGTATTGTGTGAAAAATCTAAAATGCAGTAAATGATGAACACAATCCTACCTCTTCTCCCCGGTCTTCTCCTCTTGAGTCTCTACCTGCAGTGGCGGGTCTTCTGTGCCCTCAGGCTTCTCCACCTCAGAGTTCTCATTAGTCTCCTCTTTGGGTTGTGAAGTTTCTTGTTCTTTAGGTGTTGCTGTAACTACCCGCGTCTGTGGAACGTAAAACAACTATTTATTATTTTATTAATATCTAGCTTTCACCCGCCGCTTCGCTCGCACAGAAGTAGAGATTTGCATACTCTATTTTACCCCCTTAGGGGTGGCATATGCAAAAATTCCTTTCTTAGTTGCTCACTTACGTTATATGAAGAACGTACATGCAAAATTTCAGAATTCTAGGTACAGCGGTTTGGGCTGTGCGTTGATCTCTGGGTATCTTAGTCAGTCAGTCACATTCCTCTTTTATATGTATAGATCTCTATATTTAAATAAAAATGTATATACGCTCACAATTTTCGATCGAATGTACTAAATTGGATAATTCATTTATTGGCTTTTCTATATTTTCAGGACAAGGTTTGTATAAAAGAAAACCTCAGACTTCAACAGAATTAAAAAATAACATACCTCTAATTGTTCTTCTCCAGTCTTTTCGTCTTCTCTCTTATCATTTACAACCTCTTCGCTTTCCTTCTCAATCTGATTTTGAATTTCTATACTCGGCGCTTCTTCGGGCATTTTCATTTCAAAAACTCCATCTATAGGCTTCTCTTCGAACTCCCTCGGTTTCTTTCTCGCTTCTCCATTATTGGAGCTAGCCATAATGTCCAAAAGCGGCCATTTGGTTGGTTCGAACGCAGTTCGAACCTGGAATTCATTCTATTATAAAATTTGTTTTATATAATTATTTTAAGCCACTATAAGGCGCCTAGAAAATTTTGTCGTAGGTGCCGAATAGTAGGCGCCATCGCACAATTCAAAATCAGCTAGAATGTTCAGGATGAAGACGGGCAACCTCAACCTGAAATATCTTCTGATAGGAAAGAGATAGTACTTTCGTTTATAAGTATCAGTAAGGATAGGTTTTGGAGGCCTATACTATGTTAATTGGTTCATATAACATAAATGAAAATCGTGTTAGTTACACTTTTTATAAATCAAGAAAAAGACAAGAACGGCTGAACCGATTGGCCAAAAATTGGTGGGGAGATAGCTTAGAACCAGGAGACGGACATAGGGTTATTAGGTTACGTTACAGCGTTAACCGCGTTTGTTGTTGTACCGCGGGTTACATCACGGGGCTGAGCTAGTTAATAATGTTTAAAACACATTTTAACTACATACTTATAAGATTTATGGGTGATAAAAAGCTTGTATGATAAAAATAAAATAAATATTTCGGACATATATCACACAACGCCACCTAGCCCCAAACTAAGCAGAACTTGTATTATGGGTACTAGACAACTGATATAAATACATATATATAAACTTTTTGTATGTAAATACATACATATTATACATAGAAAAGACCCCAAACTCCGAAACAAACATTTGTAGATCATACAAACACTTGATTCGACCCGGGAATCGAACCCGAGACCTCAAAAACAGCAGTCGCATACGCTACCGCTGCGCCACCGAGGCAGTCAAGTCAATAATTATTATTAAGAATAAGTTTTCAAGTAACATTTGTAATATACAATGTGTTTGAAAGACCGACATTTGCTCAGTTCTTTTCAACAAACTTCAAAATAGGAGGAGGTTCTCAATTCATTCGTCAACCTCAGAAGTTTCGTCTGGGTGAACAGATTTTGATGATTCTTTTTTTATTTGAGAGCCGGTGCTTCTCATGTGGTCTCATTGATCATTGAATCATAGTTAGATTGATTTCGATCATTCGATTGCCAAGAATACGTTTTATGATCATATAATTTGTCTCAACTAAATAGCCTCTTCCAGACATTGTAAATTCAAGAAAAGTATTAGATAACGGATACCTATACAATTAGATAGTTATACAATTAATTTTAAATTTAAAAAATGTTAGAATTTTTATCCAGCCTCGTTTACCCCTATGGCCTCAACAGCGTCTAGGCACAGCACACTGCAACTACGGTCCATATAAGCAGAGCATTTCTCTCCCGTCTATGCAGCAGCCAGCCACTACGCAGCAATCGCCCCGACTCACTGGGGACCTCACCGCAGCACCGCGCACCGCATACGATCCCGACTCACTGGGATAGGCGGACTACAGCCCCGACTCACTGGGACTAGCGGCATTCAGTTCCGACTCACTGGAACTTGCGGCACTAAGTCCGACTCACTGGAACTATTCAATCCTGGCACTGGCAAGCTCCGCAACAGAGCGCAGACAGATGACTCATCCAGATATCAACCTCCGGTCTTGGAGGGGAGTGATGTGGCAACTTCCACATACAGCGCAACAACATAAAATATATAACAGCGCCATCTACCGAAGAAACATCGAACTACGGAGCAACGAAGAAAACTACAAATCCTAAATCGTGCAATAAAAGTTCTCGCGCTGATTAACATATATACAACTTCCCAACATCCGTGGCCCGTTCCTCCACAACCTCACTGTTTTAGACCACTCAAATGAACAATATATTTCGATGTTTATTTGATTTAAACTTGCAATATAAATGAAAACCTTTAATGATTATACCGACCGAACTGTTTTGTAATGTTCGTTTTCATGAAGTAGACTTCGGTATTTATATACGATACAGTAATATTACAAAGCCGTCACAAGAACTACTGCCGACAGAAGTGTAAACTCAAAACTATAAACAAACAATTGTTGAAACTCACATGAAACGAACCTCATCCACAACCCATAACGTCCCACTGCTGGGCTCGGGTCTCCTCTCAGGAGAGTGTTAAAGCTTTACGTCCCCACGCTGGCCAAATGCGGTGTGGGGACCGGCAAGAATACCTTGTGGCTACGTATCTTGCCGTTGGATGATTTAAGGCGCCCAAAGGCCTCCAACTAAGCTTCACGACTTATCGTATAATAACAACCGGCACCGACTGCTTAACGTGACCTCCGAATCACGGAGACGCTCATGGTAACATGCCACCAGCGGTCACCCATCCAGGTACTGACCGCGCCGTCGTTGCTTACTCTCGGTGATAGTTTCAAATCACCGAGTGCAACTGGGCTATGAGCGCCCTGACAAACCTCTTTGCTCTTTAGTTAAAATTTAGGACAACAAGGATTAAAAATACAGTTTACGGAAAGCGTTCAGTGACGATGACAAGAGTTTCTTGATTTTTGTTCACCCAAAAATCTCCGTCTCGGCAAACGTAGTATAGGACGTCCACAGGCCAGGTGGAGCGATTTTTGCGCGGAACGGCTGGCAGGAGCTGGATGCGAGAAGCCATATACCGAACTAAGTGGTGTGAAATTGGAGAGGCCTATGTCCAGGAGTGGACTGCGATAGGCTGATGATGATGATGATGAAAAACCCCAACGCGACTAAATAAGTTTTCACTTTAAAACCAACGTGAAAATCAGTTAAATGGCACCGGAGTCTATCGTGAGCATCAACTCTAACGAAGAAGTCATAAAATGATGTATTTTTTTTTAAAGATTTAATTGTTTCTTCCTTATAAACTTACTGATAGCTATAAACGGAAAACCATCTCTTTGTTACTTTAAAAAGCGATAAGCGTATATTATACAAAATGAAGAGTCCTAGAAACGGTATCGTCCATAAACTACGTCACAAGTTAAATAATATTTCTTTACCGTCACTTAACTCTAACTTGGTTCCAACCTTATTATATACACAAACTTTTCGATTTTTTTTTAAAATATTTTTCACCAATGATCCTATTGGTCATAGCATGATGTTATATAGCATTCGAGAAATGGGCTATACCTAATTATTTTTTATTTCAGCAAATTATTAATTATTTTTTAGTCCTAGAGTTAAACGCATTAAAACCAACAAAAACTAAAGACATTGATATGTAAAGACCCGAAGCTTGAACCTCTTTGTGACCTATCCCCCTCTCCCCCCCAATCCCCTACCCTATTCACATGTGACGCAATATACAGATGACCCTAAACGACTTAGGGAAGATCGATATTAGACCGAGCCGTGTCCGGTGCGTGCCGTGTACATAACTCGGACGGAACACGGATTTGAAACGTGACACATTGTATGTAAAGCAGTTTATATTACACAGTGCATGATCAGTACCTCGTCCGAGCTCTTCTTCTAACTATCGCACGGGGTTGGCACGGAGACGGGCCGGCACGGACATGGGGCGGCACGGACATGGGCCGGCACGGAAGCGGTCCGGCACGGACATGGGCCGGCACGGAAGCGGTCCGGCACGGACATGGGCCGGCACGGAAGCGGTCCGGCACGAACACGGTCCAGTCTAATATAAATCGTCCTCAAGGGGAGGTACTCTTGCTCTTACCTTGAAGCCAGAAATGAGTTGTAGCTTGTCTGATTCTCTTATTGCGTCGAGCACTAGCTGCATGTCGGGAGTGAGGGCTCGCACGCGGTGGAACGAGGCGATTAGCGTCACAGGAATCGTGCCATCAGCGGCCATCTTGCGACGGAGGAAAAAATCGCGAGCCAGATTGTCTGGACTGAAGTAGTACTCACTGTGGGAAAAGGGACGTGGTAAGATAAAACAATATACACGTAGGGAAATTTATCTTAGTTTCAGGTATATTAGTAACTGCGCCGTAATACGGCAGTTATTATGGGTTTTTCAACTTCAAATTGAAAATCATTTATTCAATCAAGACACTGAGTGACATTTATGAACGTTAAATTGAAGCTACAGATAAAAATCATAGATCGACACAAACAGACGCCATAACTTCCAGTTTCCAAAATGCGTAGAGCCTCATGAGAACTCTTTTTAAAAGTTAGACATTCAATAGATCACATGAAAGGGTAAAGAGTTTCGTTCGTTGGTTTTAATTCTTTACATTTTTTTTCTTAAATAATAGAGACCTTCCTCCTCATAAATTCGGCTATCTGTCAATAAAATTCCCGTCATAATCCGGTCAGCTGTTCCACAGATTAGCCGGGACAGACAGGCTAAAAATTTAAGAATTGTTTTTTTATGCTAGTACTTTTATACTTTCGTAAATACTGTGTTACGTACTTCAAATAAACTTTTAGTAAAAGGTTGAAAATTTGAAATTACAAACCAGACACTTTAATTTGATTTATTTGTATAGATTCAATGGAACTCTGGACAAAAAAAAACCATACTCACATTTGCTTCTTAATCATATCCTTCAAAGTAGCATGGTCTAGTCCCAGGCCGTATTGCGTGGCAGTCGCCGCAGCAGCTCCATAGTAGTAGGCCTGAGCCAGGGGAGGCGCCAGCGGAGCACCTAGTGCACCGATCGGAGCTCCCAGGGCTCCGCCCACGCCGAACGGGACCACCACCTGCGCCACGCCGCCCGTTGAAACCCGCAGCTGCGCCCACCATACCATCATGATGCCACCGTGAGTATGATTAAATGACCCCCCCATAGTGACTATAGTTGGACTTCTATACTCAGTTACACTTTCTTATATAGTCTCTGATATACTAATGCATAGATAATAAGTAAATATAGGACTTATAGGACATTGCCTGCCTCGATGGTCTAGCGGTTAGCGTATACGACTGCTGATCAATGAGGTCTCAGGTTCGATTCCCGAGTCGGACCAAATGTTTGTGTGATGTGTAAATATTTGTGTTTTCTAAGTGTAATATGTATGTATTTACAAAATAAAAAGTATATATGTATTTATATCAGTTGTACTCATGGTACAAGCGTTGCTTAGTTTGGGACTAAATGGCGTAGTGTGTGATAAAATGATTATTATTATATCTAACACACGACAACCCGATCCACTGTAGTACCAGACAGCTGATTTAAATACCTTTATGTATAAATACATATTTCGGACATCTAACACACAACGCCATCTAGTCCCAAGAGCAAAACTTATATTATGGCTACTAGACAACTGATAGAAATATATATACATTTTTATTTTTGTAAATACATTCATATTATACAAAAAAAATATCTAAACTCCGAAACAAATATTTGTAGATCATACAAACATTTGGTCCAACACGGGAATTGAACCATACACCTAAAGTACAGCAGTTGCATACGCTACCACTGAGCCACCGAGGCATGTTTGTTTAATATATGTATTAAGACAACATTGGCCGTGGGTTGAATCAAACCCAGGACCTCTGCAGTCAGGGTCTTTGTTACAGTCTTTAATGGTACATAAAACTGGGCCTGAAGCTCAACTTTTTTATTATTGATTTTGTATCAAAAGTCAAGTATGCATCTAATCATAGCCTGATTTTAAGTAATAATATTTTAGCAATTTTGTAAAATTCGGGTGTAAACAGATTTGGAAATATATGTTTTTATATTTACTAAACTCTTCAAACGCGGTGCAGCTGTTTAGAATATATGATGTCACAGACAGACCGGATTAAACTCACAATTAATGGACCTCTTAGTTTTTTACGAGACATTTGAATAATAAAACTAGTTTTATTTAAAACTGGTATCACATAACTATACGATAGTCCTACTAATATTATAAACGCGAAAGTTTGCATGGATGGATGTTTGTTACTCTTTCACTTAAAAACTACTCAACGGATTTGGATGAAACTTTACAGTAATATAGCTGATACATTAGAATAACACAAAGGCTACTATTTGCCACGATAACCGACATACACGCTGGCGGAGTTTTATATATTTAAGTGTCATATAAATAGGGGCGTTACAAGTTTAACGTCGGTATATGTAAGTCTGTCTCCATGTTTGTCTGTAGCATCCTAGCTCTCAAATTCGATGCGGTTTTTTTATTATTTCAAAGCCAGATCCTAGCGGTGGTTCTTGGCTATTTTCGTTTCAGCATCATTGTATCAGAGTATCAGCTCCTTGATGATGATGTAAGGCATTTTTGGCGTATGATTACACGATCAAGTGTTTGCGTAGGGGTTTTTTCAGCTTGTTGGAATTAACTTAAGCTGTTTAAAATCATAGTTATCAGAGACCATTTGACCAAAGTGCTTTTAGAGTTATACTGTCCAACCAAAATCGATACAGTTAATTGAAATGTATATATAGATGTCACCAATGAATGTAAAACCATACTAATATTAGTACATATTATAGCACCATAATTAATAGTAACAGCATCTTATTTATATAATAATAATTATTTTCACGGAAATTAACGCGATCACTCATTTAAAGGTTTTTTTTTGTATGGAATAGGGGCAAACGAGCAGATGTATCGCCTGATAGTAAGCGATTAGCGCCGCCCATGGACACCTGTAACACCAGAGGCATCACAAGTGCGTTAGCGGCCTTGGGGGATGGGGAGCGGGATGAGGGGAAGGGTTGGATTATGGGCCTCCGGTATCCTCACCCACTCGGTGAAACACAGCGCAGGCGCTGTTTCACACCGGCTTTCTGTGTGTGTGTGAGTGAGGCCGTGGTATCACTCCGGTCGAGCCGGCCCATGCATGCCGAAGCGTGGCTCACCCACGGTAGAAGGTGCAACTCTGATTTGCCTGACGCTTCGACCAGGTTGTATTGGCCATGTCAGTCAGGTCACAGGCTGGCTGTCAGCCCGTGTGAAAATTATAATTTAAACGCGAAAGTTAATCTTATGTATATATTAAAAACAGAATTAATCCATATGTTCAATAAACCAGTAGGTAGCTATTATTTCCTATTTTTAATACTTTTAAGTAAGTGACCGCGTTAATTCCCATGAAAATAATTATTAAATACTATACCAAGTGTCAAAAGTATTGCGTCATTATCTTTTTTTTAAGGTTAAGGTCAAACATAACTGCCTTGACCTTAAACTTCAAAAATTTACAAAAAGAACATGTGATTTAACTTCATTCTTGTTGAATACTTTGTAATGTTCGTCAAAATTATTTTATAAAGCATTATTTGCGAACTTATAGCGCCGTAACTGCGATGTGTAAGGCGCACAGCTCTATATGAAATAATATATATTAATAACTATTAAGAATAATACTTTAGCAACAATTTCTTGCAATGATTGCATGAATTATAAAGCAAAATTCGATACAAGCAAGCATTATAAATAATATTATTAACCACACTATGCCCTTTAATATAAAATCTGAAACTATTTAAAGAGAGTATTATTTTCTATATTATTGTTATAATTTGAGTGCTAAGAAAATATTTTTTGTATTGTCTTGTTTCTTGTACTAGTTTTTGGCTTAAAAGACAACTCCCACACTGTGTTATATCATCATCATCATCAGCCTATCGCAGTCCACCGCTGGACATAGGCCTTTCCGATTTCAGGCCACATAGTGTTATATAATATATCTTAATTTTTATTCATTAAATTCCTACAGTTAGTTATAGGTTTGAAGTTATCAATGGTTGCCGGACTAAGCTCGGGGCTTGTGTCGCGGCAACCAACACCAGATTGACCTCTCGTAACAAACGATGGTCAAAAGATTGGAAACTCTTAGTAATGTTACTTTATAAAACGTACATGAATCGCAAACAAAAAACACCGAAACTGAATGAACAACAATTTATGCATCACGCAAAGTGTTGTCCCGTGTGAGATCTGAACCCACAACACTTGACCAAGACCAAGAAGCAGCGCGTCGACCGATTATACCATTAGTCAAAGTACAGTCTGTTTTTTTTTTATTTAATAAGGGGCAAACGAGCTTACGTATCGCCGCCTATCGACACCCGCAATACCAGAATCGTCACAAGTGTGATACTGGCTTTTGGGGAATGGGGTGCGTTGGAGTATGGGCCACCGGTATCCTCACTCACTTGGTGAAAAACAGCGTGAACGGTTTTTTGTGAAGCAGTCGTATCATACCGATCGAACCGGCCCATTCAAGTCGAAGCGTTTGGTGGATTAAAAAACTATCACCCGAATACGCAAAAACCGAATACGTTTTTGATAAGACATATACGGCCTACGTCACTTGTGTCATTATTAAAAATCTACTGACATATCAATCATTTGACTGCCTCCGTGGCGCAGTGGTATCGTATACGACTGCTGTGCTAGAGGTCTCGGGTTCGATTCCTGAGTCAGACCAAATGTTTGTATGATCTGCAAATACTTGTTTTCGGAGTTTGGGTGTTTTCTATGTATAATATGTATAAATTATAACTGATATAAATCAGTTGTCTAGTACCCATAACACAAGCATAGCTTGGGACTAGATGGCGGTGTGTGTAATATGTCCGAATCATTTATTTATTTTGATTAGTCATTATTTAAGCACCACCTATGGGTGTTTTCAGATCTAAAACTGATGTATAATATGTATGTTATTACAAAAAAAATGTATATGTATTAATATCAGTTGTCTAGTACCCATAGTACAAGCTCTAAAGACTAGATGGCGTTGTGTGTTAAAATGTCCGAAAATATTTATTTATTTATGTAAAGTTCAGTGACATAATCATNCTTCTCGCTTCCTGCCACTTGTCCTGGGCAAATCATCACTCCATCTGGTTTGTGGACGTCCTACACTACCTTCGCGCGTCTCCACGCGAGAACCCGTTTACCTCCAACGGTTATCGGTTCGACGGCAAATGTGGCCAGCCCACTGCCACTTCAGCTTGCTAATCCTGTGGGCTACGTCGATTGACCCTGGTTCTTTGTCGGATCACCTCATTTCTGATGCTATCACTTAAATACTTCCGGTCATGGTGGTTTATTGATGTGACATACCTAATATACTGAGGGTCACTACGATTGTGGCCGTGGCGACGCGTTACCAAGCCAAATGTCGCCACGTTTCTACGTCATATATCGCCATATTGCTTGAAAGTATATTTCTTTGCATGAGCTATTCGTGTGAGTTTAATATTTTTATTAAATAATTTGGATGTAGAGCCCGAACGTCTCGATACGGCTCACTCAGCGTAATACTTTAGGCAAGAAACATACATCTAAACAGACTTTTGCAAATATAATAGTGGTAAAATTGCAGTAATAAACCTAGTTTTGCTAGCATATCTAATTTAAAAACTTTAGATATTCTATAAGTAAACATATACTGAACTATTGTGCCTTAGAGACCACTTTAAGTCGTTAGTCTTGGTTGCCATACGATCATTTCTGGCAATCGTAATTGTTGGAGCCCTAGAATAATACGACCACAGTCTTTCTACAGAACTTCATTATCTCCTAGTACTTGGGTTTATGGAGGTCTGGTGGCGGTCACTCCACGTAACGAATAAGTAGACTTAAAGCCGACCCCAACATAGTTTTGGAAAAAAATCTCGGAGAAAGATTGTACATTACTAAACCTACCGTTTTCTGGCCTCGAATGTTGCGGGCCATGTTTCCCCGGCCTAGCTGCCTTTACGTCGATATCCAAGGGAACCCATTTGTGCTTTCCAGATTTGTTTCCACCCTTGCCAGCACCTGAAGAACAACAAAAAAAAGATTATATTACACATAGTAAAACATGCAAATTGTAAGCCCAAATTTTCTAAAAAAATTCAGCTCCAAACTCTGCCGTTGCTACTGAGAGGACTGTAAGCCAAAGGCGGCCATATTTTTAATTCTTATTGGGAATATACGTGAATAGAGCTTCTTTGTATGTTGGTTTAATACGTGTACTTGAATCGGGAGTTCATTGCCTTGTCAGATAAAGAGCAGTAAGCACGGTCAGAAAAAAACTTGCGCGTTCTTTTCTTGTAACCACCTGTTCTTACTTACTACTCTGTATTTCGGATAGCATTAAATCGTCGGTCCCAGACTCCTGGCTGTCATAAACACTTATGAGAATCGTTATTTGGGAAGGTAGCGCCTTCAAATATGCTGATAATAAGTTCAAGTTCAAGAATTGTTGAGTTCCGATTCCAGTAGCTCCTTAGAAAAACTGATATTCAGGTAGAACCGGTTAGGTGAGACGTTCATAGAGTGTGTACTGTCGAGCCCCGCTAGGATATTTTTCACCGCGTATTGTTCCGGGGGCAGGGCAGACACAGGAGCAGCGGGGGCTGTGGCGCAGGCGCAGGTAGATGGCGCATGAGAGATGACTTGGGGAGATGGTGCGGAAACTTGACTACTTTCCTCATCGGCACTGTCGTCATCACTAGTCGGTTCGGTTGGATCGTAATTTTCTGTATCAATGACCAGTCCAGGGTCACTGAGGATAGAGGTTTTAACGCTTGAAGTAGCCGACCCCAATTAATATTATGAATAATAAAAAAGCAGTTTGGTACTAAACTCTGTTCCCGAGACTCTGGAAGTTTCTGGAAAGAACGCGTGTACCTCTCAAGAAGTAATCAAAAATATCTACGCAGATATATTTTCGACATGAACTACTTCCAAAGATATAATTTGCTATACCCGTATTGCGTAACCCAGTATCTCTATACAGAGAGATATGAGGCCTAAATTACGGGAAAATTTATAGATCTGACCTTATATAGTCCACAGCCTAACATTGCCCTCTCCATGTACAGTGCTGTTGTCTTGGATAGATTCAAGTCAAGTCAGATTTTCCCATACCTCCTTGATGAACCCGTAATAACTAATAGTCGCCTAGAGGTTGAAGTTCAACCATAATTCTTTTAAATTTTTATTTAGAACTATTTAGAATTACTTTTAATCTAAGACTTCATAATGGCTACTTTTGACATATAGTATGACAGTATAGATAAAACATAATCATCTTTTTATTTTGACTTTGACATAAATAAATTTGTGTATGTGTGAGTCAAATGGATGGTAGTGTGTGTAATGTTTTATTTGTTGATTTAATGTTCTTTATGAGCATTATTATTGAAAAATATTAACGTTCTGCACTTCTCCTACACATAAACTATAAATGTGCCAAATTTCATACTCCTCCGTTCGCGCAATTTTTGTAAAAAGGGGTCCAAAGATTTTGCTTCAAGTATTAATATATAGATATTGTGGCGACTTCCACACACAGCGGCAATATAAACACATAACAACGCCATCTACCGAAGATACACTGAACAACGGAGTAACGTAATGTACGAAGAAGATACCAATCCAATTATATCGATTGCGCGATGCAGCGCAATTGAAGTTCTCGCCCCGATATAACATATATACAACTTCCCAATATCAACCGCTGGGCAGTGGCCCGCCAGGCATGATCACCTCGCCTGGTCGGAGGATCCTCCCTTTGTGTTGGAGGGACATGACACCCGTTCCTCCACAATATTAAAAATTCGAAAGTAACTCTGTCTATATCTGTCAAATACGCTTCCACGTTTTGGCATGCATGGGCCGGCTCGACCGGAGTGACACCACGGCCTCAGAGAAAACCGGTGTGAAACAGCGCTTGCGCTGTGTTTCACCGAGTGAGTGATGATACCCGAGGCCCATAATCCAACCCTTCCCCTCATACCGCCAAGGCCGGCAACGCACTTGTGACGCCTCTGGTGTTACGGGTGTCCATGGGCGGCGGTAATCACTTACCATCAGGCGATACGTTTGCTCGTTTGTCTCCTATTCCATAAAAAAAACCAGCATACACGCTGGCCAAATGCACAAGCTAGAAGCTATCCTTAGCTATATAAAATTAATGTAGATATTAAACTGACCAGAATTCTTCGACTTGTCAACGTGTTTTTCGTGATGCCTGTCGTTGTGTCCATGGTGGTTCTGTAACGGTTCCACCTTCTCAAATTTCGTCTGGTGCTGATGGTGGTTCTCCTCTGGAGGTTTGCGATCTTGCTCCTGGAACATCAATATCATCACATTATTAAACTATATTAACATTATGAAGCGGAAGTTAGTGAGTATGTAGGGACTCAAGCGCTTAACTTGCTTCTTCTATATCTCAAGACTAAGGTTAAGTGCTAATAGATAATGACTACAGGGTTGGCCTGGTGGTTTCAGTGGTCGCCACACCGCTTCCTACTGCGCCAAGTGTTGTGGGTTCAAATCCTACATGGGACAACACTTTGTGTGATGCATAAATTGTTGTTCCGACTCTGGNGAGTTCCGATTCCAGTAGCTCCTTAGAAAAACTGATATTCAGGTAGAACCGGTTAGGTGAGACGTTCATATTGTGTGTACTGTCGAGACCCGCTAGGATATTTTTCACCGCGTATTGTTCCGGGACCACGGGAGCAGCGGGGGGCTAGGGCGCGGGCGCAGGTAGATGGCGCATGATAGATGACTTGGGGAGATGGTGCGGAAACTTGACTACTTTCCTCATCGGCACTGTCGTCATCATTAGTCGGTTCGGTTGGATCGTAATTTTCTGTATCAATGACCAGTCCAGGGTCACTGAGGATAGAGGTTTTAACGCTTGAAGTAGCCGACCCCAATTAATATTATGAATAATAAAGGCTGAGACAAACAATGCAGTTTGGTACTAAACTCTGTTCCCGAGACTCTGGAAGTTTCTAGAAAGAACGCGTGTACCTCTCAAGAAGTAATCAAAAATATCTACGCAGATATATTTTCGACATGAACTACTTCCAAAGATATAATTTGCTAT
Organism: Hyphantria cunea; assembly: GCA_003709505.1. Taxonomy (NCBI): domain Eukaryota; kingdom Metazoa; phylum Arthropoda; class Insecta; order Lepidoptera; family Erebidae; genus Hyphantria; species Hyphantria cunea. Next base: position 14,698 of record PKRV01002145.1, read on the forward strand.
ACCCGTATTGCGTAACCCAGTATCTCTATACAGAGAGATATGAGGCCTAAATTACGGGAAAATTTATAGATCTGACCTTATATAGTCCACAGCCTAACATTGCCCTCTCCATGTACAGTGCTGTTGTCTTGGATAGATTCAAGTCAAGTCAGATTTTCCCATACCTCCTTGATGAACCCGTAATAACTAATAGTCGCCTAGAGATCGAAATTCAACCATAATTCTTTTAAATTTTTATTTAGAACTATTTAGAATTACTTTTAATCTAAGACTTCATAATGGCTACTTTTGACATTCAGTATGACAGTATAGATAAAAAATAATCATCTTTTTATTTTGACTTTGACATAAATAAATTTGTGTATGTGTGAGTCAAATGGATGGTAGTGTGTGTAATGTTTTATTTGTTGATTCAATGTTCTTTATGAGCATTATTATTGAAAAATATTAACGTTCTGCACTTCTCGTACACATAAACTACAAATGTGCCAAATTTCATACTCCTCCGTCCGCGCATTTTTTGTAAGAAGGGGTCCAAAGTTTTTGCTTCAAGTATTAATATATAGATATTGTGGTATATATCTGTCATATACGCTACCACGTTTCCATGAAATTTGGCATGGAAGTATCTTGATTCTTGAGGAATAACCAAGACTTTATCGCAATAACCGGTTCTCGTTCCCCGTGGGAGGGTCACGCTTCGGCATGCATGGGCCGGCTCGATCGGAGTGATACCACGGCCTCACAGAAAACAGGTGTGAAACAGCGCCTGCGCTGTGTTTCACTGAGTAACTGATGATACCAGGTCCATAATCCAAACCTTCCCCTCATACCCCCAAGGCCGGCAACGCACTTGTGACGCTTCTGGTGTTAAGGGTGTCCATGGGCGGCGGTAATCACTTACCATCAGGCGATACGTTTGCACGTTTGTCTCCTATTCCATAAAAAAAAACAAGCATACACGCTGGCCAAATGCACAAGCTAGAAGCTATCCTTAGCTATATAAAATTAATGTAGATATTAAACTGACCAGAATTCTTCGACTTGTCAACGTGTTTTTCGTGATGCCTGTCGTTGTGTCCATGGTGGTTCTGTAACGGTTCCACCTTCTCAAATTTCGTCTGGTGCTGATGGTGGTTCTCCTCTGGAGGTTTGCGATCTTGCTCCTGGAACATCAATATCATCACATTATTTAACTATATTAACATTATGAAGCGGAAGTTAGTGAGTATGTAGGGACATAAGCGCTTAACTTGCTTCTTCTATATCTCAAGACTAAGGTTAAGTGCTAATAGATAATGACTACACGGTTGGCCTGATGGTTTCAGTGGTCGCCACACCGCTTCCTACTGCGCCAAGTGTTGTGGGTTCAAATCCTACATGGGACAACACTTTGTGTGATGCATAAATTGTTGTTCTGACTCTGGGTGTACTTTGTGTCCGTTTCATGTATGTTCGTAAAGATCCCCGCGACACAGGAATTTATATTCCTAATGCGGGAGTAGTCTACTAAAAAAAAAAAACCAAAGAAAATATAAATTTGTGCTAAAGGCGACTGCGCTCGTCGTTTAACATAGTCGAGGAGCACACAAGCAGATGTATCGCAACACCAGAGGCATCACAAGTGCGTTTGGAGGATGGAGAGGGGGAAGGGAGAAGGTTTGGGTTACGAGCCTCCGGTATCCTCACTCACTCAATACACACACATACAATAATTTGATTATTCAGTCCTATTAGTAATAAGTAACTCGTATAGGTATAACTTGTACCTGAGGCTCATAGCCCAGTTGCACTCGGTGATTAGAAACAATCATCGAGGGTAAGCAACGATGGCGCGGTCAGTACCTGGATGGGTGACCGCTGGTGGCATGTTACCATGAGCGTCTCCGTGATTCGGAGGTCGACGTTAAGCAGTCGGTCCCGGTTGTTATCATACGATAACAGTCGTGAAGCTTATTTGGAGGCCTTCGGGCGGCTTAAAAACATCCAACGGCAAGATTTACGNCCGGTTGTTATCATACGATAACAGTCGTGAAGCTTATTTGGAGGCCTTCGGGCGGCTTAAAAACATCCAACGGCAAGATTTACGTAGCCACAACGTATTCTTGCCAGTCCCCAACCCGCACTTGGCCAGCGTGGGGACGTATGGCCTTAACCCTCTCCTGAGAGGAGACCCGAGCTCAGCAGTGGGACATTAAGGGTTGTTGTACCTACTTAAGCAGTCCCTAAAGGTGAGGTTGTAGGGAGTATTCTCTGCTTCTACTGACCCGATTTAAGCCACATTATTTTTGTGTGTCATAGGCTATGGATATCAACTTGAAAACTGATAACCGCGATATCCGATACAAACGCGATTGGAGCCACAAGCAAACACTTATTTACAACTAACGGCTGCCCGTGACTTCGTACGCGTTGAGTTCATTATTTGAACATAATTCTTAAATAAAACATCCCTCCTTATAGTAGCAAGTAGTTGTTTTCTATAATTGTTATAGTTAAATACTATTTAAAGGACTTCTGTCATAATTACTTTAATTTCACTAACGACTTTCAGGCAAACACCAAAAGGGGGTTGATTTGAGGGGGTGGGGGGGAAGAAGATACATAATTAGTACACCTCAAATTTCAATTTTATTACTTCAAAAACATAGGACCAGCACACAAAATTCCAACCCCTGTTTTAACTCCTTAGGGGTGCAATTTCGTAAAATCCGTTCTTAGCGGATGTCTACATCCCATAAGGAACCTACCTACCAAATTTCAAGTTTGTAGATTTTATAGTTTTTGAGATTTCGTGATCGCTTTTATACGCATTTATACATATATAAAATCTAATAAATCAAATATGTTAACGATGGGCGCTGGGAGGGGTCCGGATGGCGTAAGAAAGCGGTTCCCGGATCCTCCCGTCTCAGGCGCAGAGTGGCACACCGTGTGGTTTGAGTCAGTTCGATTCCGACACACCGCCCCGCCGCAGACCCCGGTGGGGTGAAGGCCCGAGGGGGTTTCCACACGTAAAAAAAAAGTTCTCAGTATATTTGATTTCCCAGAATAACGATTGCCATAGATGTTAATGCAAACAGAACCAACGGATTAACGTGCTCTCCGAGGCACGGGCGGGAATCGTCTTCATATTCCATAATCCGCGCTGCTATTAATAACTTCTTATGAGAAATATATCTAATAATACCAGAGAATAGAGGCTTTAGCGCTTGAAGAAAGAAAATCGACATCTTGGTAAAGTGGCTTTTTTTCAAGTTACATTCAACAAACCGAGTATCAATGAAAAAAAAACTCTCAAATATTTCCGAAAGACGAAGACCAAGTTCATCCAGGTACAATATAATAAAGCACTACATTCCGATGAAAGCAAATAAGCATGAAGATTAAAACAATTTTACGATTTCTGTCAAATGGCCGTCCGCTACCATTACAGTCGCTCTTACCTCTTCAAGGTCATTCCTATGTTGTGTAAACAGCGGTACAGCTGTTCTTCAAGTCATTATATATCGAAAGTGTTTACTAACTTAGTTCTACAATAGTATAATGGGTCTCTATTACAATTTATGCGAGAAATAGGCGTGTTTATTTGCATTCCACAAGTTGCACTACTTAGAATTGGTTATTTGTCGATGTCGCTGAATGGAATCCTGAACAGTTGTATGTTGGTAAAAGGGCTGGTGGGGTGTGACGTCAAACGGTGAGCGAATGAGTCAGTGTCAAATACTTTTTTCTATAATTAACAGGTGATAAACAAGCAATTACTGTTCATGAAAATGAATTGTTACGAATGATTCCAGAAAACGACTCGACAATGTCGTGATGGCTCTAGTCAGGGCAATATTTTATAAGATCGAATATGAATTGATTGTCTTGCATTTCGTTTGTTGACATTCGACGGCGTGTTCTCGAAATCGGTCATTTCAAGACTCACACTGAGATTTTAAGTATCTTTTATTAGATAGAGGGGTTATTTAGCAAGTTCGCGAAGCTTAATACGTAACAACATATAATTACCATATACCCTGACGCTATATCTACAATACAGCAACAAAATGTCTTTACAAGAACTATTTAAACAGAATCCGAAAAAATTAAATGATCTGGAAATATTTACCGCGTTGCCATTATGGTGGGCAGGATCGGCGTCATGAGGCGGCGGTGTAGAGTGACACCTGGCTCCTGATACAGCCGCGCCCAGGGTAGGCCAGTCACCGATATCGGTGAAGTCTGATGCCTGTGGACAAGACAGAGAGAAGCTATTAATTTGTGTTCTGGAAATTTTAGGAAGTTGGGGTTAGTAGGGATTCCTTTCGTATTCGTATTGATACACAGATTAGCGGTGATCCATCATCACCCTCAGCCTTTAATAGTCCATTTTTGGACATAAGGATCTCCTGAAAAAGGAACTTTTGGCCTACTTTACTTGGATTGGAGTCAAGTTTATCTTTGCAGTGCCATTGTCTTTTTTTTATGATAAATGTGGCAATCGATCAGACGTATCGCCTGATGGTAAGCGTTTACCGCCGCCCATAGACACCCGCAACACCACACAAGTGCGTTGTCGGCCTTTTAAGAAGGAGTACGCTCTTTTCTTGAAGGTGTGAAGGTCGTATTGGTCCAGGAATACCGCTGGCGACAGTTCATTCCACAGTTTTATTGTGCGAGGCAGAAGGTTCCTTGAAAGGTGCACATTTGTGATTGCAAACTATCTAGATGAAGGGGATGAAATTAAATGTCTTGCGTATATTGCTCGGGTTAGTCGGCTTTCATGTCACTTTCGGTACCCTTAAATCTTCAGTACATAGACAACTGTGTCTCAAATAATGCATTATGTAGTTTATTATATTAGTTAATACTGAAGGTACATTTGATTAAACAAATCGCAGGTAAACAAGTTTTATTACTGCGTGTTGTGTCCAGATCGCTATTTTCCTCATCACGATAATATTATATGTATTTGTTATTATAGGTTTTACAGGTATAAAACCTATAATAAAAACATATAATTGCTAAAACAGCTACCACCATTTTGAACTCTATTATTGTACATCCTTAAATCTTATACTGCCAGTGTATAACTCATAATTATTGCAACTTCTGAATTAGCTGTAAACGGACTTGAAATGCCAAATAATAAGTAAGAAAGAGACAGTCGATAGAGGGTTCCTATTTAGGTCAATTCCATTGATCATGCTATTCACCTATACTTTCGTCTCCAAGAGAATATCCTTGTTCAATATTTAAAACTCGCATTTCGAATTAGGTCATTTTCATGCGAAATAGCTGTCCCAAGTCTAAAACAAAGCCATCTAGTCCCAGACCAAGCAGGGCTTGTTATATGGGCACTAGACAAATGATATAAATACAGATATACTCTTTTGCAAATACATATATATAGAAAACACTCAATCTCCGAAACAAATATTTGTAGATCATACAAACATTTGATGCGACCCGGTAATTGAACACAAGACCTCAAGTACAGCAGTCGCTTACGCTACCACTGCACCACCGAGGCCATCATATTGATTGTTTATCTTTCTTCTGTTGCACACCGCCATTCCTCTTTATTAAATCAGTCCAAAAGAAAACAGCAGGGAGCCAAGATGAAAACTATGGCAAATCGACTAGTTTATACTTGGGCGTGCCAGAGAAAAATACACATATACACTCAAGAAACATAACCCTCCTTCATCCGCAGTCGGGTAAAAAGATAACTTCGCTTTCTTGAATTAGTGCCTGAAGCTGCTGAAAAAAATATAGTTTTGTGCTGAAAAATAGCACAAATTCACATGACTATGTAATAATTATAAACGGTATTTCGTGTTTGCAGATTTCACTAGAGAACGCCAAAGAGACACCTACATAATAACCATAACATCATAAATAAATGTGATATTTTGCGTGCTATAGAAAATAACATTTTTAAGTATTACATATTCAAGGTTTTTTGGATAACTAATGACTTCTGGCAAATATATTTTTATAAAAATCTGTAGTGATTTACAAATGAAACGCTTAACAAAACAAACAGTCATGGCATCTGACTCAATAGGCAGCACCATATCAAAACAGTAACACATTTCTTGGAATCATTTTTTTGAAAAAAGCAATTGCACCTGGATACATTTTCCGTGGATGTCTTTTAACCTTTTCCGGATATCTTTTAACAGTCCAAAAGCAATTTCTGTCAGCCGTTCTTAAGTTAGCTTACAAAAGAAATTGTTTTACCTGTCCATCTGGTTCTACTTTGGCCCAACTCCTCTTAGACCTCGACTTGCGCCTCGCTGCCACGCCAGCTGTCATAGTCTCCGACAGTATGGCGTCTATAGTCTCATTGTACTCCAACTCCTCGTTTTTTAACACTTTGTAGTCTTTAACACTTTTTGTCACTGTTATTGAAGTAACATTTTGTTTTATGTACAGTTCTTTTGTGTCGCACTACACTTGGTCTGGTAAAAATGGTTTAAAAATGAAATTGAGCAATTTCGGAATGAGGATCGTACTATCTGAACCGGTTGCTGCATAGGTACGGATATTTTCGAGTAACCCGATATCGAAATTTACGATTAAAAAATGAACAATTGACAAGTTTTTTTAATCAATTTCTGGTATTTGTAATATTGCAAAAAGATTCTAGACGGTTTCCTGACAGCCTGACACCAACATTTCTTACGAATGTAACCCTTTTTAGAAGGGCATGACAAAGATAAGAGTAAAAAAAAGTGTGTATGTACTTATCTACACGCGTTAGAAGCTATACTCGTACTTCTTTGGCGTAACAAGATAAAAATTTGAAAAACTAAAATGTTGACTATAGCTAACTTGAGGGTGTCGGTTTTAAGTGACGGTGTGCGCGCGAATCGTAAAAATTTACTCTCTTCATTTTTCCCTAATGCGCCAAAAGAAGTACAAATTCAAAGATATCGTAAATTTGTGATGGGAATAAATCAGTCATCTGGTTTATAGCTGTTTACCTGTCATATACGACGATTGTGGTTCCGACTGTGTAATGTGTTGTGGTTTCGATCAACACACACACACAATAACGTGATTCATGAATTGTTGTTCTGTGTCTGGTGTTCTTCGAGTCCGTTTCATGTATGTTTGTAAAGTCCCCCGCGACAAAAGATATATACCTAAAACGGGAGTTGTCTTTAAATATACATTAATAGTGCAACCTCGACGTATGGTAAGACCTGTCAAGTCATACGTGTGTAATACCTTTTATATAATAATTTTCACTCCCGTCTTTAGTAATAACGAAAAAAGCGTGGTCTAATATTATTAAATCGGTCAAGCGTCGAACGATCGAGTATTTTGTAGACGGTCACTGGTAAAATATAAATATTTAAAGTGCAAATCGTTATAGTACTTAACGCAATATCCATTTTACGTATTAGTGGAATAACATTTTGACAGATTAGGTAGCGCTTCCGCTGAACCGCACTGAACTTTCAATTTTAATGAATGAGGGTGTCAATATATTCGTAATATTGATCCAGGTGTTATAAGACTACATGAATTTTACCAAAGTTTTTTCTAGACAGATTTTTTTTCTATTATTTTTCCTGCCATTTACCTTTTGTAATAACATTTTAGTTTTGAAAAACTATACATACTGTGATTTTAAAATTATTATAGTAATTACTGTACCAGACACAGCATTTGTTATGTAAATGATACCTAAACCGTTAATATTCACCTGACCAAATTAGAAATGTACTAGTTTGTGGGGATGTGCGGATGTTTACCTGCTATCATGCAAAAACTACTGAACGTATTTAGACAAAACTTTACAGTGGTATACTACTGTAATACTGTATACTGCAGGCACCAGAAGAATAGTAAATGTTGAGAGTCCATTATTGAACGTCTTTAGGCAGATATGATGATAATGGGTGATAATATTTGGTCAGGAATTTATAAAACCTATACATATTAAACCAGGAAAATTCCATTACGCAATAGTTAAGGAAATTTACAAGGAAAAAATACTCTAAACTAATGCTAAACAATGTATATACAGTAGAGCGAGTACCTATTACGAAAAGGAAAAAACCTACTAACACTTCCTCCTAATCTGTACCAAACTTCAACCGGGTAAAGGGTTTTTCTTTTCAATTCTGTTAAGGCTTTTTTTTAATGGTGGATGGGTCACTTGACGGTCAATATCTGCCGCAAGCCCATCCCAGACCAGACCACTTTGAATGACGCCCGCTCCGTCCACAAGAAGAGTTAGGCTCAAATTTTCGGGATTTTTGTGTAAAAGGGGGGCAAACAAGCAGACGTAGCGCCTGTTGGTAAGCGATTACCACCGCCAATGGACACCCGCACCACCCGAAGCGCCACAATTGCGTTGCCGGCCTTGAGGGATGGGGAGGGGGTTGAAGGGAAAGGTTGGATTATGGGCCTCCGGTATCCATACATGCAGAAGCGTGGCTCTCCACGATTCAGTCTCAAGTCTCTCCTTATATTTATGCAAAATATTGTTTGCAATTCCGCTCGTATTGATTACCCCGACAAAAAATATCCTATGTCGTTTTCTGAGTCCAATCTGTTCCTATGTCGACATTTACACAAAATACCGTGGGAGAGCCACGCTTCGGCATGAATGGGCCGGCTCGACCGGAGTGATACCAACGGCCTCACAGAAAACCAGTATGAAACAGCGCTTACGCTGTGTTTCATCGAGTGAGTGAGGATACCGGAGGCCCATACCCCAATCCAACGCCCCCCCTATCCCCCTCACCATCCCCACAGAGGATGGTGACCACCACTCTTGGATTCTGCTCATGCTTTCCATCAGGCAGGGCAGAGTCATTTTGGCAGCTTAAATATGAAAATAAAAAAAAAATGATTCAACATTTTAGTCGTAAAAGCACAACAAAAAAAGACAGAGTTACTTTGGAATTTAAAATATATGTAAGCATAGATGACAGGACTTTATCGGGAGTATTATAATTATCATTTGAAGAAAAAAGCGGGCGGGCAAAAGCTTAAGTAAAATACAGTAAGCAATACTCTCCGTAGCAACAGGACATCATATTTTAATCTATAAATATAACGTCAACACCAAACCTGGTGTCTGTCGCGTGACATTTGAATAATATACGTATTATACGACCGGTTTACTGTGACCTTGTAAAACACTAATTTTAAAATCCATAATAACACTATAAATTCGAAAGTAATTCTGTCCGTATGTTGCGTATTCACGGATAAAACGCTGCACCTATTTCAGTGAAATTTGGTGCGGAGACACTTGATTCTTGCGGAAGGACACAGGCTTATCTTTACCGCGATAACCGACATGCAAGTATGGCAATGCAAAACCATGTTATTTAATAAAGATTCAAAGTATTTAAAGGACATAAGAGATAGCCGTGAGGTGAGGGATTGCGCATACGGAGAGTCACTACCCCTCATGCAGTGAGTGTCTTAGAAGACGACTAAGAGAGCAAGACTACTTGGGACAACATACCTTTCACTAACCCGTCTAGCCAGGGCGCTCCAATAGACCAACACCTCTTGTCTATGAGGTCTATGACCAAAATAGACTAAAGTGAGATGATTGTCGTTTGTGTTGGTCGTATTCTGATAAGATTGTGACAACAGAAAACTCAAGCAAAGTAAAAATACTCGAGTATAACATTATTGTCGGTTAGTGCTTAACCTATAAAATAAAGTAACCATTTAAAAGGAAACAAAACGAACAGGATAATTAAAGTTACTGATTATTGATAGAAAATTGACAACAATTCTATCCAATACTTCGCAATACTGTAAAATTTATCACTGTCAAACGTACAAATAAATTACAACACCATACACACACAAAAATAACTATATCCACACAGAAATATATATACCGTCTGTCAATTCACAATAAATTCACTATCCAATGGCTACTCGAGAACTTCCCATGACTGTAGGAAGAACAAAATACATTTATTATGAAAAAAAACACGCTTAACAACTTCGCTATACTGATATAGACACGTGAATGGGCCCCGTCCCCCATGCAAGCTTACACAAATCAAAAATGTAACCAAACACGTGCTGTATTTTATGTGAACTAGGTTTACATTGTTTCACTTTAAAAAGAAACTGTATCAGACCCGTTGAAATATTTTAACAAATTGTATTAATATTAACAAAGTTATGTAAGTTTATCATTCAGTGCAATTAGCATGTGACATAACCTAAAAAATCATACCTAACCTAGAAGTTTGCCCGCGTGTTGAACACGTTACGCATGAGCCGGTATCGCCATCGCTTTCTATCTTACTGTAATTTGAAGTTGTCTCGTTCGCACACAGGCGGAGACCGTTCACTGTTATACCAAGGTCATATAAACGGCGCGACTATTTGCTACAATGGGTGATGAAAAAGGTAAATGCTGAATTTACGTAATCAATTCAACATCATACTCGTAAAATAACAATATAATAATTATAAATTAGTCGAATAACGTGTTATTGTACTACTTGAAGATTTTATAGTTTAATTGAATCTATATAAATTTTGAGATCTGAATTCGATCTAAGTGACGCCATCTTGTATAAATATGTAGAGAAGATAATCTATATTATGATATAAAGTTTATCATTTTTTTATAATTATCTATATACATATTTACGTAATATGAAAAGCAAGGTCTTTATAGATAAGGACTTGCATATTTATTCCAATATCTGATACTGTGTGGTGTTATAATATTAATTGAGATAACAGTGGGCTGGGGTGAAACTGTCGCATTGTTTGGCCATTGTACCACAGATAAATTATTTTAGTAGAATATAAACTGCTGGTATTTCAGTCGATATCTATGAGAATAGTAAAACTAAACTATTATTATAAAGCTAAAGAGAATTACTGGTCACTATCAGGCCATAACAATAAATACTTAGGACATCTAACACACAACGCCATCTAGTCCCTTACTTGTGTTTTGGTGTGTTAAGGGTACTAGACAACTGATATAAATACATAGTTTTTTTGGAAATAAATATATACTAACACATAGAAAACACCCAAACGCCGAAATAAATACTTACAGATCATGCAAAATTTGGTCCGATCCGGGAATCAAACCCGAGACCTCAGCAAAGCAGTCGCATACGTTACTATTACGCCACCGATGCAGTTTTATTTCGGCAGGTATCAAACGGGTTTTACAAGGTGACATGGCCACTGACCCTAAGGATACGAACTTCTGTGATTTGAAATCAAAATGAACAATGTAATCTGGTATAAATAAATATGAATCGTCAAATGTGTTGCTAAGCTCAAAATTAGAGAACCGCCCGACGATTTTTAAAGTAAAAACTTCTTTACCGGCGTCGTGCACTTTTTGTGATGGGTAACAAATGTTAAACTCGCGTCGGGACACGTGACCTGATCGAAAATTCGTAAGACGGAGGGAGGGTAGACCATAAATTGTCATGTTTGTGTACGATAGAGCAATAAATGAAAATTGTATTTTACCACATAAATGATAGTACTTTTATACTAATAACTAAAGCAATTCGAGCAAAATCATTCCCTAACTATTCCAAAATATCAAAGAGCAATAAATGAAAATTGTATTTTACCACATTAATGATAGTACTTTTATATTAATAATTAAAGCAATTCGAGCAAAATCATTCCCTAACTATTCCAAAATATCAAAAATGAACAATGTTTATATTCAAGTTTTCACTTCTGACGGCACTCCCGGGGTGTAACCCTTTTTTTTAAAGAATCATTAAGGCACAAGGGAGGTTCGTAAAAGGGTTAATAAAAAACGAAAAATTTGCAAGGACTAAAGAAAAAAACCATATTTTATACATTGGATTGGTCTATATGTTTACTCTGTCGGAGTCTCACTCGTTTCACATTCCTATGATCTCAAACTAGATTAAGCTTGTACTATTATAAAGAGGTAGTAAGTTTGGTTGAACAGACAAACAAACATACATAATTAAGCCATCTATTTTGATGAGTGTTCATCTTCAAGGTCTCGTATTTAACTATTTAATACTAAGCTGAGCCCCGCGGTACAAAGATATTGTGTCAATTGTATCTCTATAAATTGTAGCCTATGAGTTATTTTAATGTATAAACTATATGACTTTAAAGTTTCATTAAAATCCATTCAATAATTTTAACTAACAAACATTCATCCATACTTACAAACTTTCGCGATTATATAAACATTAAAAATCCCAATGCAATAGTATAGTTCCCAATTCGGGGGTATCAAACCAAATTACACGATGTCAACAGCTGAACTTAGCCCCCCTACCTACCCCCGAGGAACTCCAAAACATCTGATCATGTGCTGCCCACATCCAAGGGTTTCACGTGGTTCTTTCTCACAATTTTAAGACCAGGTTCTTGTCGGTGGAGAAATTACTACGCCTCTATATTTTCTGCAATCTCTTCGACTTTTTGATCTATCAAGACATCAACTCCTCCTTTGTTCTTTTCTTATTTAGAACAGAAGATTAATCGGTTGGTAAAAGAAGACCTAAGGTTGATTGTTAGAGCTCCGGGCATTGAGTCAAGCCGATTTACACGAGTTAGTTTCAGATAAATAAAACATGCGCCAATAATACTGCATTACGTGGTTGGAGATCCTCTCAAAGTGAATACCATTTTTTGTGTATAATAATGCCTGGAGGACCGAGCTAACTAAGTAATCTTATTTTTTGTATTTAAAACTGTTCCCGACACGCACTCCCAAAAAAAACAGATTTTGCGGTAAATGAACTAAAACAGTCTTGCAACTGAACCCCGTTCTAAATACTATCAAATCCTGACCACTTATAATGCCCTAATATAGATTAGAGCTTAGAGAATCTTTTAAAAATAAAATTCTAGATCGATTTATCGCCTCCGAAAACTAGTGCCGCGAGCAGTTTCCTAAATTCTGAATACGTATATACAAGAATTGCTCGTTATAGGCATTAACTAATATGAATAGTAAGAGACAAAATTTTATATCGATCATTGCATAAACTAGCAAACACACGTACTAAGGATCTGGCCTGGCTTCGCACACATATTAAATGATAGTTTATACCCGCGGCTTCGCCCACGTATGTGTCGGTTATCGCGGCAAATAGTGTTATTTTGATGTATCAGCTATATTACTGTAAAGTTTCATCCAAACCCATTCAGTAGTTTTTACGTGAAAGAGTAACAAACATCCATCCATACAAACCTTCGCGTTTATAACATTAGTAGGAAGTATATAAACATTCCTCATGAATTACTATCTATAGCTAAAAATTGCATTAAAATCCGTTGAGTGGTTTAAAAGATCTAAAGAGAACAGACAACGGAAGCGTCAACATTATTACTATATGGATTTAATTTAATCTAATATAAATTAAGACACGACCTTTAGAAGCTAAGCAGTAACAACAAAGGCAGGTTAAATTTTGAGGAACTGCAACCTTGGCAAAAGTGATATTTACGATAACTTTAAAACTACAAGTACCTGAATATATTGCTAAATAACAAAACATAATATAATATTGCAGAAATCGAATCAAAGTTTCATTATAATTTGGAGCCGAACCGGTCTTAGCACAAGAACGTGTCTGACGAGACCCGAACACACATATCAAGTTCATGCTTGCCACTTTTTTCGCCAGCAATTGGCGTTTCGCCAGCCCTGTTTGCCCAATGCAACATTGTAATGATAACTATGTAGTTTAGTTGGGTAACTTAATTCTCTGAATTAACTTTTCGTTCTAAAAAGAACAGGAGTATTACGAGCCCTGGGAGGGATCCGGATGGTGTAAGAAAGCGGTTTCCGGAACCCTCCCATCTCAGGCGCAGAGTGACACACCTTGTGGTTCTAGTCGGTTCGATTCGGACACACCGCCCTGCCGCAAACCCCGGTGGCGTGAAGGCCCGAGGGGGTTTCCACACGTTAAAAAAAAGGAGTGTTATGTTAGAGCCGACTGAGGAAGCAAACTACACAGGACAATGTATGTAAATATAAAATGTATTTGTTAGGATATATATCTGTTTAATTGTGTTAGGTAATATTACATTCATACGCAAATTCTAAACGTGCACCACAAACTAAAAATTACTAGTATAGTCCAACCAAAGGTTGCCTGGAAAAGAGATCGCAGTCTGCGATAAGGGAGCCTATTGTACCACTGTTTTATTTGTTATTTTCTAAAATGTATCTTTGAGAATATGATGTGCAATAAAGAGTCCTTATCTATCTACAACGAGAAGGAATACTTGTCCCAAACAAAATCTGGCCAGCGTGGTATGACAGCTTATTTATCCTTTCCAAAGAACCAACAGTGGATTATTAAAGGCTGATTTCTTTTTATGTAATAGGGGGCAAGCGAGCAGACGTATCGCCTGATGGTTAGCGATTGCTGCTGCCCATGGAAACCCGTAACACCAGAGGCGTCACAAGAGCATTGCCGATCTTGGGGGATGGGGAGGGGGATGAGGGGGAAGATGGGCCTCCGGTATATCGGTGAAACACAGCGCAGGCGCTGTTTCACACCGGTTTTCTGTGAGGCCGTGGTATCACTTCGGTCGAGCCGGCCCTCCCGTGCGTAGCTCTCCCACAGTTAGTATGCATGTATTTATTTGATGGTAATGTACGTATTAAGAATATATAAGTATGTTTATAAGCAGTCTGGTTACAGTACAGGATCTGTCTGCTGTGTGTGATTATTGTGTGCAGCAGAGGTCGATGAAAGACGAATAAATGTATATGATAACAGGAATTTTTTGACCGTATCTCGGGGAAAATTTTAACAGCTGATTTAAATAATGGTTTAAGTAAAGCAATATAGTAATACGGCAACACTTACTAAACACATTAACACATTAACATACATTATAAGCTTATATACTTAATATGTAGGTGTGTACGCAAGTGATAATCTCGCATAGAACCTTGACCCGTCCAGTCGGTGATAAAACCATTTATATATGTTGAATAATTTGTCTACGATTTTGATATACGTGAGATTCGTTCTCACGACTTTTAGCAAATCATGTGGCGAATAATAATTAAGATTTTGGGAAGCGAAGTGGTTTGAGTAGAAATCACCATGAATCACCATCATATTCCTAGCCTTTATTATTCCCAAGATTATTTAGGATCAGCTACTAGTTCAACCAGTTTTAACTGAATATCAGTTTTTATACGAAGCGACTGGCATCTTACCTCCGCAACCCTGAGGCTGAACTGAATTCGAAGATTGAAATAGCTGTCAGTATATTCGAAAGCACAGACTTCCCAATAACGACTGATATAGATGTTCATGACAAACGGGACCGACGGTTTGACGTGCTCTCCGATGCACGGGCGAGAAACACCGCCATCTCCCATACCCCGGGCTGCTATTAAGAATTTCTTTTAAGAAAAACCCAACAGCTTACCGACCGGGAATCGAATAGAGACCTCTTGATCTGCAGTCGCTTACGATATCCACTAGACCAATGAGGCAGTCAGAAATTAACATAAATATAAGGTGATATATTTTTGATACTACTAGATGGAACAAAAATTATTTATTTATAGCTTTATGCACTATTAAACGCGGATTTAATGCCCAAGGCATTCTCTATCAGTCAACCTTAAGGTGGTGTAGAAATCTTATGATGTAGGCGCACATAGGTTACACAACTTCGAATCTAAGATACATAAATAAGCAATATACATACATACATATAGATATAAAAATATACTGTACTTATATATATTTACATGTCAAATACATACTTTAGGTCCAATTCCTCATGACAAAGCCTTCTAATCATCACGCTACTACCCTTACGAGCAGTCCTATAACTATCGGAAGGCTTAGTGAGAATTTATTACACATCAACTAGAGTACCCTGGTAACCGCGGTGCGATTTGCCCACACTGAAATCTTCACCAATTGGAAAGCTGAACGTTAAATAAGTAGTGTAAATATCCGACTTAATGTGGAATAAAATCACATTGGTCCCTCTGAAGCTTCCATCATGACTTACAAACGAATGAGTCAGTAGAGTTATTGTACGTAAGTCTTAACATACAGTCTTAGTTCCGTGTAGCGACGAATTAGTAACATAGAGCGTCACCACCCTTATTTATACCATGAGTGTCATAATAGACGACTAAGGGAGCAAATAATACAGGGCAAAATCACTGCAGAGATAAGAAAGACTTGTAATAAACCACTTTTTTAACATGTGAAAAACCCCACGGGTGTTCATCCCACCGCGATTAGTCCGAATCGGAATTAAAACTACAAGGTATGCCACCCTCAGTTTGGGATTGGGGGGATCCCTGAACTGCATTGATATTTTTGGTTATACAAAAGGTTTTTTAGAGTACTTTATATTCATAATGTTTATAAAATCTCCTTTCGATGTAATTTTTTTTTTTTTCGGAAACTATCATACAACGCCATCTAGTCCCAAACAAAGCAGAGCTTGTATTATGGGTACTAGATAACTGATATTAATACATAAATACTTTTTTTTTGTAACTACATACATATTAAACATATAAAACACCCAAACTCCGAAACAAATATTTGCAGATCATACAAACATTTGATCCGACCCAGGATTCGAACCCGAGACCTCATGGACAGCAGTTGCGAAGCTACCACTGCGCCACCGAGGCAGTCGCTATTATATCGCTATAATCATCTTTGGTTTAAATTTGCAATTTGCAAATTAAAACTTTTATTGGGGAGCCACACTCCTAGGCCCACTAAAGGAGTGATACCAAGACCTCACAGAAATCCGATGTGAAAAAGTGCTTGCACCGTGTTTCACCCCAAAGGCCGGCAACGCATTTATGACGCCCCTAGGTGTTGCGGGTGTCTATAGCCGGCGATAATCGCTTACCATTAGACGATGCGTCAGTTCATTTGCCCCTGTTCCATAAACAATAATAACTGCTGCTATTAAGGCATCCTGCCTTGTAACAAGCCCTATACCAACTCAGCATTATATAGCAGACAAGAGCCTCCTTTCTTAGAAGTATTCCATGTACAACAGTAGACTATTAAAGGCGTTAAAAAGCTTGATTAGTCTACAATTCATACAAAGATATCTTTTTTCACATTAAATAGAATAATACAATGAATTGTGGAACGTATATTTTAAAATATAAAACGCATTGTTCATCGTACAATACAATAGTAATGATTGTTCTGTGTCGTCCAACGTGTTGATACATTGCTATATTGCAGACATATTTGACACATACATCTCGACTCTTCCTATGGTAATAGATTAACAATAAGGAGTGTCATTGCTCCTATTTATCCGAGTGTCATAAGAGCCAACAATACCAGCACTGCAAAGAGGAGGAAACCTTGATACAAACCATATACCAACCAGTCTGGGCAACGTGATATAATATACCAAGATTGAAGAGAAGATAAAGAGAGAGTTAATTATGTGATGATGTGATAAAATTTGATAGTTAACAGACTTTCAAGAATATCCGTACAGAAGATCAACGTAGAATGACAGCGTTCGTGCTGTCGTGTTTATTTGGTCGGACGCCCAATGATACAGAAGCATCACTAGGCCGCCATGGTTTGGGTCACCACGTTGTATTGTGCGTTGCCTGCATTCGCAATGAGTATGCTGACCACCACTCTTGGATTCTGTTTATGCTTTCTATCAGACAGAATAAAGACATTTTGGCAAGCCATACATAAAAATATTACAATGTTCAAAAACTCTTATACTACACAAAACATTTGTATAGCATACGTCACTCTGGTCATTATCACGTATGTATTGACACCTCATTCATTAAAATGGGACCAGTAGTTCAGGCACTACGGCAGAACATATGAACGTACATAAACTTCCAAAAATGTTCTTCCTTTTCCATTCCGCCGTATTCGGATAAAAAGGCAATTTCGTACTACATCTCTGTATGTGCCCTAATTTGCCTACAAATAGAATCCAAGATACATTTATAACATACAGACATAAATCGTCACGAGCAGAGGTCTGACTTGATGTTAAGGGACCATCATTCACATGGACGCCTCCAACCCAAAAGATACAAACGCGTTGCCGTATTTCAGTATCGATCACCAAGAAACAGTGAGAGAGCTGGTTATCCGGTAATTAAGTGTTTTATCAATTAAGTAAAAACAAAAGATAATTATCTAATAATTAATTAATTGTTTACATCATTGGATGGGTTTTTACGTTATACATCTAACTACATATATTATATACAAATGAATAAAACTGAGGTGTCTGTGATTTCACATTAACAGCTTTACACTAAATGCATATGAAAGTACGATACTTACGTAAAAAAAGTAATTTTTTACCCGACTGCGAAAGAAGGAGAGTTATGCATTTCGAGTGTATGTATGCCTATATTTCTTTAGCAGGCCCTAGAGCCTAAACGACTTGTCGTATTTTTATGTGAGTGGTGTCAATAGATTCGTATTAGCCCCGAGAGTGACACTGGGTATATCAAAATAAAAAAAAACAAATTAAAAATGATATACAGGTATTTTTTAATAATTTATAACTTGCATTTTTCTGTTTATTGCGGATAATCTCTGGAAAGGCTGGACGGACTTTGACAGGACTTTCACTGGCAGATATTTGATGTTATAAGAAGTAATTTGGGTAACTTTTATTATTAAAAAATACAAAGATACTCAAAAACAGAATTAGAATCAATGAAATAGTAATCAATCTACTGTTCAAAAGCTACAAATTTCATCCCCATCATCTAGATGGTTGGCAGTACACAACTGTGCACTTTTCCAGAAACTTTCTGCCTCATACAACAAAACTGTGGAATGAACTGTCGCCTGCGGTATTCCCGGACCAATACGACCTTCAAACCTTCAAGAAAAGAGCGTACTCCTACTTAAAAGGTCGGCAAAGCACATGTGACGCTTCTGATATCATGGGTGTGCCATGGGCGGCGTTAACCAGTTACCACAAGGTGAAATATCCGTTCGTTTGACTCCTAAATCATACAAAAAAAAACAAAACGAACGAGTTAAGTCTCAATAACTTGATACCACTGGTAACTGATAAGTACTTTTATAAATTAAAGTATAACTGCCTCGGTGGCGCAGTGGTAGCTTACGCGATTGCTGTCCATGAGGTTTCGGGTTCGAATCCTGGGTCGGACCAAGTGTTTCTAAGATCTGCAAAAATTTGTTTCGGAGTTTGGATGTTTTCTACACATAATATGTATGTATTTACAAAAAAAAAAGTATTTATGTAATCATATCAGTTTTCTAGTACCCATTATACAAGCTCCGCTTAGTTTGGGACTAGATGGCGTTGTGTGTTAGATGTCTAAAAATATGTATTTATTTATTATTTATTAAAGTTGATAATGTCAATTAAAGGTCTCGCAAAGTTAAGCATTTAGGACTCCTCAGCTTTGCCGGTCATCAATAGATGATTGAACAATCTGAACTTTCCGTGCCGTGCGTTTACCCATCGGGTTCTGGTTTCCATACGAACACTGTCGCAATTACATTTAATAAGACCCCTGTCTCTGTATATTAAAAAAAAAAGACAACCCCCGCACTCGGAATATACATCCTGTCGTGACTTAACAAGTGTATAATGCAACGGGTATAAAGTATAGCCAAGGTAAGAACAAAAGTGCTGTCTCATGTACAGATCAAATAAACAACACTCGGTGCAAATCAAGCTGTTCACGGGCTGTTGTTGGTTAAAAAGCTTGTAGTAAGCTGTTATAATAGTTGACGAGATGGGTTTTTTTTTTTATATGTATTTAAGCTGCCAAAATGACTCTGCCCTGCCTGATGGAAAGCATGAGCAGAATCCAAGAGTGGTGGTTACCATCCTCAATGCGAAAAAGAACAATGCAGCATGGTGACCCACACTATGGCGGCCTGGGGGGAAAGAGGATGGTGAGGGGGATAGGGGCCGCTGGATTGGGGTATGGGCCTCCGGTATCCTCACTCACTCGATGAAACACAGCGTAAGCGCTGTTTCACACCGGTTTTCTGTGAGGCCGTGGTATCACTCCGGTCGAGCCGGTACAATCATGCCGAAGCGTGGCTCTCCCACTCAATTAAACAACCTTATCAAGTTTTTGAGGTTAAATATCAGCTTGTTTGCCAGTTCGTCAATTTTATGCTTAAGACGTATATCTGCAGTTAAGTATCCAGACAATCTGGTGAATGTACTGGGAGACATCACCCAGATGTGTTATTTAAAGCCTTGATGAAGATCATTACCAAGCAGTACACGTTAAATTTATTTGTTTGATAACGAAAAAAAAAATATTACAGTGGGAATTTTGCGATTTATATAAAATATGTACTAAAATAAAACATTTCGCAGACGAACACTGATGTAAATAGATTGCTTATTAAAGTCTATGACGTCACTTAATAATAGTCTAGAAAGATAAAGAGGATTTTTTTTCTTTTTTTTTTTTTTAATGACAACTCCCGCATTAGGAATATAAATTCCTGTGTCGCGGGGATCTTTACAAACATATATGAAACGGACATAAAGTACACCCAGACTTAGAACAATAATTTATGGATCACACAAAGTGTTGTCCCATGTAGGATTTGAACCCACAACACTTGTCACAGTAGGAAGCGGTGTGGCGACCACTGAAACCACTAGGCGAACCGTTTCGTCAAAGATAAATAATGAACACATATTGTTTAATTAAGATATTAATAAAAAAGCGTGAAGTTATTTATATATTATTTATATTAACCGTTTACCAAACAAAGTTGGGGTCAGTTCTTAGTCTACTACGACAAGGATAAACTACGATTTATTATTTGGATCTTGTGTCATTTGATTTGAGCAAGTCAAGTACGAGGCGATATCGAAGTTCTGTAAAAAGATTATTGGCGGGACTTTATAACACTCACAGCGCTGAGGCGCTCATAGCCCAGTTGAAATAATCACCGAGGGCAAGCAACGACGGCGCGGTCAGTACCTGAATGTGTGACCGCTGGTGGCATGTTACCATGAGCGTCTCCGTGATTCGGAGGTCACGTTAAGCAGCCGTCCCGGTTGTTATCATAAACCAGTCTCTCACACAGATCTCTTTGTTTTCTGGAATTTTCTGTGTATATTTTGATTTAACAGATTTTTGTAATTTTGTGTGAGAGAAAAATATGTAAAAAATAAAAAAATAAATAAAAAAAAATAAAAATATCATACGATAACAGTCGTGAAGCTTAGTTGGAGGCCTTCGGGTGGCTTAAAAACATCCAACGCTAAGATTTACGTAGCCACAACGCACTTGGCCAGCGTGGGGACGTATGGCCTTAACCCTCTCCTGAGAGGAGACCCGAGCCCAGCAGTAGGACATTATGGGTTGTTGATTGATTGATTTATAACACTCCAGACTCAAAACACACAACCGGGATGAACGGCTCTCTGAATCGTGGACGTTTGATTGGAACCCGGGAATCTGTTCCTTTCTGTGTAGTGACGGATTAAGTAGTCATTACACAAACTAAAGCCATAAGTTATTTTTTATGGAACAGGGGGCTAACGAGCAGACGAATCGCCTGATGGTAAGCGATTACCGCCGCCCATAGACACCCGCAATACCAGAGACGTCACAAATGTGTTGTCGGCATTTGGGAGGGGTTGGGGTATGGGCCGCAAGCGCTGCGGCGGAGGCGCGCTTCATGCCGCCCTGAGTGTGGCCGCGGATGGGCGGGACGGGTTTTCCCCTCCATCCGCTTCACAGGCCAGTCGCGAGGGGGCGACGTTACGCGTGTGCCGTACGTCGCCTAAATTAAGGTGATATAACATCTAAAGACGGTGCTCGCTTCAATGCGGGCAGGCGCTCGGAGGGGTCCGGATGGCGTAAGAAAGCGGTTCCCGGATCTCTCCCGTCTCAGGCGCAGAGTGGCACACCGTGTGGTTTTAGTCGGTTCGATTCCGACACACCACCCCGCCGCAAACCCCGGTGGGGTGAAGGCCCGAGGGGGTTTCCACACGTAAAATAAAAAAAGGAGGCCACAAGCGCTGTTTCATACCGGTTTTCTGTGAGGCTGTGGTATTACTCCGGTCGAGAAGGCCCATTCGTACCGAAGCGTGGCTCTCCTACGTTATGTGTTATAGGTGTAGTAAAAGCAGACTATGAGAAGAAAAACTTGACTCGAACCCTACACCGTCTTGGTCAGCGTAGTAGAGTATAATAAATAAATATTTCTGATGATATTTTACACACAACGCCATCTAGTCCCAGGCTAAACTGAGCTTGTGTTATGGATACCGTGGGAGAGCCACGCTTCGGCATGAATGGGCCGGCTCGACCGGAGTGATACCACGGCCTCACAGAAAACCGGTGTGAAACAGCGCTTACGCTGTGTTTCATCGAGTGAGTGAGGATACCGGAGGCCCATACCCCAATCCAACGCCCCCTATCCCCCTCACCATCCCCTTTCCCCCCAGGCCGCCATAGTGTGGGTCACCATACTGCATTGTTCTTTTTCGCATTGAGGATGGTGACCACCACTCTTGGATTCTGCTCATGCTTTCCATCAGGCAGGGCAGAGTCATTTTGGCAGGTTAAATATAAAAAAAAAAAAAATACTAGACAACTGATATAAATACATGTGTACACTTTTTTGTAAATAAATACATATTATAGATAGAAAACAGTCATACTCCAAAACAAATATTTGCAGATCATATAAACATTAGGTCAGACCCGGGAATCGAACGCACAGAAGTCGCATACGCTACCACAGCGGTACAGAGGCAGTCAAAAAAAGGCAGAATAGTATAAAACCTTCTTTCTAAGAAGAGACAGTGCAGCAGTAGATTATAAAAAGATATCGGTGTGATATGAATCTTTATTAAAAGGACTAGATTAAAATTGACAATCAAAATTTACTCCTCGAACAAATCATTCCATAATATTTTTAAATGTTTAGTCTCCTTAATTTTTTTTATAAAATACATGAAAAACCACCAAGTCTAACAGGTTTCTGACATTTCGATACGACAAAATGTCATCGGGCGTTGATTACGAAGGTCGTTTCAAAACGAATGGAATGCAATATACCCAACAGTCACTGTGAAAGGTATATACCATTAAATACCAGTTTTAACATAACTTATAATTTTTAAACATTAATCGTAATTACTTGTGTAACAAAGTTTAAGGATTATTTTATACACATTACATTTTGCCTGATGGTGGGCACCTGAAACTTAAATGTAACAAGTATTTTTCATATTAATCGTTTTTTTCTGTGCAATTTTTGTGATGGGTGAAAAATGTTACCAGTGACCTGATCGAAAATTCGTAAGACGAAGGGAGAGTAGACCATAAATTGTCATGTTTGTGTACGATAGCGCACTAAATGAATATTATATTTTACCACATTAATGATAATACTTTTATACTGATAACTAATATGGCTTTGACCCTCTCCTGAGAGAAGATCGAGACCAGCAGTGAGACGTTGTGGCTTGTTCATGATAAATCTGGCCAGGCAGGTATAGGGTTTGTTTTACGAGTTCCTTCTCTTAAATGCTATTGTGCTATGTTGTTAGCTCCTTCAGTCGGCTCTTTAGACATCCACAGGATCAATAGTGGTGATGACACACAGTGTTGTTGCTGCGTCAGGACTTAGACAAAAATACCCTTATCAATTAGTCATCTATAGGCAATATATTGCTCAATCCTTGTTATTTACCAATCAATGAATGCAATAGATTACAAGTCCCTTAGTGAAGGCAATCTCTTATAAACAAGCACTCAATGGAGCTGATAACCATCGTAATGTTTGCACTTACGGTGAAATAAATACATTCATGATATAACGCTGACTGCGTTATATCATGAATGTAGAGACTTTATA
The DNA here is from genome assembly GCA_003709505.1 of Hyphantria cunea. NCBI lineage: Eukaryota > Metazoa > Arthropoda > Insecta > Lepidoptera > Erebidae > Hyphantria > Hyphantria cunea. The sequence goes on from PKRV01002145.1 coordinate 38,568, forward strand.
GCGCTTAGTACTATGATCTCACCCAAGTGCACCAGCTGATAAACATGCTTATATATTTCTAAATACAAACATATAATAAATTTGAAGTATCTGTTTGTAATTTCAAATATACAGCTTATCATTAAATGCATATGAAAGTATTGACTGCCTCTGTGGCACAGTGGTAGCGAATGCGACTGCTGTGCAAGAGGTCTCGGGTTCGATTCCTGAGTCGGACCAAATGTTTGTATGGTCTGCAAATATTTGTTTCGGAGTTTGGGTGTTTTCTATGTATAATATGTATGTATTTACAAAAAAAAAAGTATTAATATCAGTTATCTAGTACCCATAGTACAAGCTCTGCCTAGTTTGGGACTAGGTGGCGTTGTGTGCTAAAAATTTCTGAACATTTTATTATTATTATTATTATATTATTTACGGTACTAGAACCAAAAAACAACTATTTTACATGCAGATTTATTGGTAATGGACAACAATGCCGGATAACACCGCTCAGTTGTTATTAAAAATGATCATTATAATTATGATATCCATTAGACATCTCTTGTCAAAAACTTTTACTTAATTTCATTTCTATTTGAAACTTCTAGACGAAAAAAAATACATACAACAATTAAATGCTTAACAACGAAAGCAATGACTTTAATCGCATCTTTTAATTCTCAAAAAAAAACATAGCCAATACCGCTATTTGCAAAGATACAAAAAAAAATATCGCGCGCAACGAAGCGACGGATGCAGCTGTCACTTGCTATCCCTCTCTCACTTTCGCGTTGTCTCATTTCGATTGCAATCGAGAAAACACCGTGATGTGATCCCGCTTCGCGCATTTTGTAGATATCTGCACGAACTTGGCCAGATTCGTTAGATGCGCAGAAGTGGATTTTTGGGTCCCTTTGGTTGCCCCGTTCCGAGCAAGCAATTGGATCGTCAGTCGACTACGCTTCGATTTGGTTTGTTTTGATTTATTGCACTAAGTGTACAATGCAAGAACTTATCGATATGGCCAAGTTACGTGTAGAAGCCTATACCGAGTGCATTATGTCGACTCGAGTGCAATTTTTTTATTTACATCTTTTTTTTATATTTAAGCTGCCAAAATAACTCTGCCCTGCCTGATGGAAAGCATGAGCAGAATCCAAGAGTGGTGGTCACCATCGTCAATGCGAAAAAGAACAATGCAGCATGGTGACCCCCACTATGGCGGCCNAATAACTCTGCCCTGCCTGATGGAAAGCATGAGCAGAATCCAAGAGTGGTGGTCACCATCGTCAATGCGAAAAAGAACAATGCAGCATGGTGACCCCCACTATGGCGGCCTGGGGGGAAAGGGGATGGTGAGGGGGATAGGGGGCGTTGGATTGGGGTATGGGCCTCCGGTTTCCTCACTCACTCGATAAAATACAGCGTAAGCGCTGTTTCACACCGGTTTTCTGTGAGGCCGTGGTATCACTCCGGTCGAGCCGGCCCATTCATGCCGAAGCGTGGCTCTCCCACGGTATAAATACGCTCTAATTTATACCGACTGATGTATGTTTTGGGAATATTCGTTGATTTTGCGTTCGTAGTATTGACGGCATTAAGAATATATAGTATCACTACCCCTATTCACCCCGTGGGTGTCGTTAAGAGCCGACTGAGGGAGCGAACTACCAGGACAACAGCTCAGACACTAACTCCATACCACCAACTCGCCTGGCCAATGTGGTTTACTAGGACAAAAGCTCCTTTCGCTGGTAGTAGAGCCACGCTGATTTCAACAAGAACGGGCCGGATCTACCGGGTTGGTGTAGTACCTCTCACATAGTACTAGCTTCGGCAGTACATAAACTAAAATTGGAACGATACAGAGAAGATAAGCATGGCCCCTGCGCAAGGATGACACGCAAAATCGTGAAGCGTTCCGCATTTTTGGGTCCGGATGGCGTAAGAAAGCGGTTCCCGGATCTCTCCCGTCTCAGGCGCAGAGTGGCACACCGTGGTGGTTTAGTGGGTAGTCTGGCTGGTGTCAGTCAGGAGTCCCACACAAAGTGAACCCCCTGTCCCCGCGGGGGGGAGCGCAGTGCGTAAAGGCATTCCACNGCATTCCACCACGTCAAAAAAAAAAGAAAAAAAGTACCTCTCACATAAGATCTACGTAACAGCGTTCGTGCAGTCGTGGTCCGTTGTTGAGGGTGATACCGAAGGATTTGGCCTTCGATCTCGCCATCACCAACGGAAGTATCCACATAACATTGTTAAATTGTCTGCTTTCTCAATGAGTCACTCTTGGATTCTGCTTATGATTTCCATCAGGCAGCAGAGCATACATGAAAAAAAGGTGTCCAGCTGTAGACTGTTACAAGCTGATGATGTGAATTTTGGTCAAGTTGCTTTATTTTCTGTTTTAGATTACAACAGTAACTAGTTGTATACATCCATAGTAATACAACATTGTGGTTACAATGTTGGGAAATGAACGAAATTCACGCGAAAAATAGACAAATATAACATTTGAAACGATTTGTACATCGTGTGGAAATTTGAGCTCAACCGGTGCATAACTTCTCTAGTTTTTGAAGCGAACATAAACGGCATCGTGGGTCAACGTAAGCTACTCCAGATCAATAGGACTCGAATTTGATTTATATGTAAAATATATATGTATTAACAAATATATATGTTAATACATACTCAAAACGTAATTATAATGTTTGACTGTGGTGTGTTAGGCGTTCGAAAAAAAAAAGAATACAGATATAAAGAAGAATTATATATCTTAAGACAGGAAAAAAGTAGCGATATGCCAGTATTATCAGATGATTAATGAATGGAAAATAGTTTTATGTTCATTATATTCGAATCAGACATCATATGGGGTGCCTCATAGATAAACGGTTCTAATCAATACTTTGGTTGCTTTTATATGAATCAGGGAGGATATCAGATACGAAACCTTCTTCTCTCAGGTCCCATACTAGCATGCCTAACCAGTCGCGCGATTGCCTATCAGTATGGTGAATACCAATCCTTATGTGGAGGCACGGGTGTCATGACCCTCCAACCCAAAGGGAGGTTCCTCCGCCCAGGCGAGGTGATCACGTCTGGCGGGCCACTGCCCAACGGTTGATGTTGGGAAGTTGTATATATGTTAATCGGCGCGAGAACTTCTATTGCGCGATTCAGGATTGGTAGTTTATTAGTTCCCTTAGTTACTCCGTAGTTCGACGTATCTTCGGTAGGTGGCGCTGTAGTGTGTTTTTCACGTTGCGCTGTATGTGGAAGTCGCCACAGTTACATCAGAAAGTTCAAACACCTCACCAAAGTCGGTAACATTGCGTAAAAAACTATGTTTGGCAATAAAAATTAAATTAACTCGACTTGGATTTCACAATACGAGTGTTGCGAAAAGATCTCAAAGTTATGTATTGAACTTTGATGAGAGATATGTTCGTAACTAAACATGACATGTTGTCTGGAAATTAAAAAGGCTAAGGCCCCGTTCGCACGGATTTCGTAACCTACTTGCTATAAATCATAGGTTTGTGGCTCATAGATGTGGTACTAAAGAAATAAACGTTATATAAAATTAATAATGCTAAAGTCATTGTGAAATTATCATAGTTCTTAAAAAAACTCAACTTTTAAGTAAATAAGGGAAAAGCCAGAGTTTCAACGTTGGATTATTCCGTGTTTACATGTACAAGCTTAAATTTATACGCCCCAGAAGTGCCTTACACAGTTGGACTGATATTAACCAAACATAGCCAAAAACCACCGCAAGGAATGTGACTTTAAAATGAAAAAATCCATCTTAATGGGTCCATCCGTTCGAGAGCTACGATGCCACAGAGAAACAGACATCATCGTCAAACTTATAAAAACACCCCTCTTTTTGCGTCGAGGGTTAAAAAGAACTGCAGATAACACTTTTTTTAACTATATGTCTTATGAAGAATTGACATATGTACATATATGTGTAGTATTTATGTAAAACTGAACAGGTTTTGATCTTCTATGGCATGGAACGAAGAAGATATTTAAGTACATACAAGTCCTTCCTCAAGCCGGGAGGGGGTGGCTGGAGGCTTTTTTGGGTTGCAATAATCTTACTCGGCGAAAAGCAGGTCGGGCCAACCAATTCCTATCCGAGCATGGCTTTCAGTTCTTTTCTCTATTATAAAATACCGTATTATATTATTTTGATGATGTTTTCATGTATGATTGTAAAGTAACCCGCGACACAGGAATGTATATTGCAAAGGCGGGATTTGTCTTTAAAAAAAATATATAAAATAAACCATAGATGATTACAGAACCATTACCTAGACAATACAGTACATCTGTGGCGTATGTTTGTGTCGATCTATGATTTTTATCTGTAACTTCAATTCAACGTTCACAAATGTCACTTGGTGTCTTAATTGATTAAATGATTTTGAGTTTGAATAGACAACCCAAAAATGTTGAACTCAATGCCTAGATCCTATAATTAGACAATTATATAAAAGTTGTTTATTAGAAATAGACAATACGACCTCTATTTTTTCAAACGACAATATAGATTAAACAATTTGATTGGGTGCCAATTCTATAATTATCCGTGTGTTGTCTAGACATGCTGCTGTGTTCTCATACAGTTTATACAATCACCTGCCTGACGTATCTGTTTAAAATTGGAAGGCTTTTTCATCATGACCCTAATGATGATGATTCTCAACAATCCTATATAGAGAATAAAAGAGGTTTTAGTTATAAAAGAGGAAAAAAATTCGGGTTGAAGTAATTTTTGACCTCATATAAAAAAAATGAATTCCGAAACGAGCTACCCTTACCAGCCAAAGATATAAAAATAGGATACGATTTATTCTCCTATCCTATTTGATATCTATAAAGTCCTGCTACACAATATACACATATAATATTCTCAAAAATCGGTCAAGACGTTTCGGAGGAATTGGATAACAGTTGTGACACGAGATAATAGATAAAACGTGGCGTATACCTACTTATATGTAAGCATTATGTTAATACGAAGGTCGTTTAAAACATTTACAGACATTGTATTATAGATAAATACATGTTTCGGTGTATTAAAATTGTTCGATAACAATTATTGACGTAGAAAATTTCACGTGTCTCTGATAACAAATGTGGGACTCGTGGCCGAGTGGTAACACATTGTAAAGTTCAGCAACCTTAACAGTTCATGATGGGTGACCAATATTAATATAATGAGACCTCTCCGTTACAGACGCGGTTACTATTTGACCATTGATAAGTTAAAGCCGAAGACCAATAATAGTCTTTCTACAGGACTTCAGCTTCTAGTAATTGGGTTATGGAGGTATGATTGCGATGGCTTTATTTAACAAATCGAAGTTCAGTGGTATTGTAGTAGACATACAGCCGAGTTGACTGCACGGTTGATCTAGAGGTTAATGCGGTCGCCACGCCGCTTTCTACCGCGCCAAATGTTGTGGATTCAAATGCCATATGGAATATAACACTTAGTATGATCCACAAATTGTTGTTCTAAGTCTAAGCGTTATTTGTGTCCATTTCAGGTATGTTCGTAAAGTGCCCCGCGACACTGTATGTATATTCCTAATGCGAGAGTTGTTTTTTTTTTAAGAAGGAGAAGTATCCAACGTAATTTAGGAATGTAAAGTCCCGTACAGGAATATTACTATTGAGTGAGTAATCCTTTTAAAAAAAATCACAAAACCATCATTAGGACTGCTGAGATAAGTGAAAACTCAAAACTGTAGACAAACAGTCGTTCAAGCTCGCCCGAAATGTACCTCGTTGCTCTTTAAATAAAATACGCAATAAAAACTTCAAAAGTAAAACTCATTCAAGGTAGCAGAGTCACGCTGATATCAGCAAGAACGGGTCGTCTCGTACAGAAGATCAACTTGTAATGGCAGGGTTCGTGCTGTTGTGTTTCGTTGGTGAGTGCGAGACCGGAGGCCCAATGATGCAGAAGTATCATTAAACCGCCATGGTGTGAGTCACCATGTTAGACTGTTGCATTGTCTACATTCTCAATAAGCGTGGTGATAATAACTCTTAGATTCTGCTTATGTTTGCCATCAGGTAGAGTAGATTCATTTTGGAAAGGCCATACATAAAACCCCCATATAAATATATATATCAACGCCAGCGTGGGGGACGTATGGCCTTAACCCACTCCTGAGAGGAGACCCGAGCCCAGCATTATGACATTATGGGTTGTTGATCTTGATACATAAAAAAAAACTTATAACGCGATATCGATGATTTTATTCACCCAAAAAGTGTTTAGAGCCAAAGAAGTGTTCACTTCAAAAAAAAAATACACAATGAGAGTGCGTTAAGTCAGTGTTTGTTCCGCCTCTGCCAACCATTACGGAGGTACAAGCATAAAGTATGAAGCTATGTGGCATAACGATGCATTATCAATTATAAAAACATCGAGGAAAATGCAACAACAACAGCGAGCATGTGAGTGGGGAATTACCTGTGCATGCAAGATTAAGTTGCGCAGTAACGGAACTAGGGCACGGTAAATATCTATCTGTACTATTATTGAAGAGGTAAACTTTGCTTCGTTTTCTCAAAACGTTTTCAAAAAACGGCCCAAAATAGAAAGAAGTGGAGGGGATTGAAGGAGGCCTACATCAAATTGGTTGAAGAAGGCATGAGATGATGAGATATGATGAAAGTTCCTAACAGTTTGTATGATTATAGGGGGGGTAATCTTCGGAAATACTGATCCGGCTTTTTACATATTTTTTTTTACATTGCACCAAGACTTTAACCGCGGTTGTTTTTGTACCTCGGGTAACATCGCGGGGTTCAGCTAATATGTCTATAAAACAAAAGTCTCGTCCATAAATAGAAAAGCTGATGACCTTCACACAGTTCAATACGTTTTCTTGATATTCGTATACATATATTTACTATAGGAGTTTCAAGAACCACAAAAAACAAGTCACAAAAATGATATATTGATGAAGAACTCATGTAAGGGTACGAGTTTCCCTTGTGTACGATTCCAGGTTTTTTAAGCGGGGCGCGAAAAAACATTTCATTTCATTTCATTTCATTTATTCTTTATTGTACACATTGAAAATACAAGTATGAACAAAATACAAGGAAGTGTCATGTACAAAAGGCGTGCTTAACTCAACATTGAGTTTTCTGCCAGCAAACCCTGAGTGAACAGAGGATAGTGCAAAATGTAAGGACATAGTTATGCGTATTTAAAAGAAACTAATATAATAACAAATTAAAAAGATAATAATAGTGATTTATAGACATTGATTTTATAACTACAGTTGAATACCTTATGCATATTAGTAAACACATACGATATTCATTCGCAAATACATACATACATACATACACATATACATACATATACATATATACACATACATACATATACATACACACATACATATATACAAATACATATGATAAAATAACGATCCGGTTATTGTAGGGACAGATAATAATCCCTAGTTCGCCTCTTGAACATA
>PKRV01002145.1:46146-62538 GCA_003709505.1 Hyphantria cunea
TATATATATGTATATAGACTAGACTACGTTCTTCCAAAACCGAACTACAAGTAATGGTATTCTTGCTATATTACAGGCGAACCACGATTCGAAAAACAATTCACCGTATTCTAACTCCTAACATGGAAAATTTCCAATGATGCAAAAGCATTTAAATACGCTGCCATATTGTGGGTCACCATGATGCATTGTTGCATTATCTGCATTCGCGATGAGTATGGTGAACACCACTCTTGGATTTTGCTTATGCTTTCCATCAGGCAGAGCAGTTAGTTACTTTGGCATATATAAAAAAAAACAATTTCAACTTTCATTGTAAAATAAATTGGCTACGAATAGCAATTTAACGGCGTAACATACACCATTATAGGTACAGGAAAGAAAAAGTATAGATAATGCACATAACTCGAGAATAAATCAATGAAAACGCGCAGTAAACGGAAACTAAATCTCTTATCGACGATTCCAATTAATCACGCACAATAAACTACTGGAAAAAAAAAAACATTTACAGAAAAAAAAAATGTCGCTATAACAATTAAAAACTCAACGTTTGTCACCAGAACGAATGCAGCAACAAGAAAGAAAAAATAACTTTAAAAAAAATACACACACATTCGAAATTTGAAATTGCACCACAATAAACACTGGCAAGTTTTTAAATCACCACAAACAGCCACAACATACACGAGAATAATAATATTATTTAAAAAATATATATTTCTATGTATGATTTTAGCGCGAACGACAGCGCGTCCGTCCGCACCAAAGATTCCCGAACGACTGTTAGTGAGGAGACACGTTTGAAATGACGCGATTCGATTAAGTTGTTCCACCGATATCGATACAATATTGCTCGTTAACCGTTATAAAGAAAATCATGTCCAATTTAACTGCACGATGTGATTGGAAGTATGAAAAATGGATTAATTTTGGTTTTGAGTTCAGAGTGGTCATGAATTACCATATTAAGTGACTTCCATGTTTAGAAATTAGGCACACACACTTTGTTTATAAAAAAATAAGTATATGACTCTCGAATGGCCTTCTGCTCTAGTGGTTAGGGATGTCGAGTTCAATTTTAGTAGTTTATGAGATATATTGTGTGATGGATACAACCATTTATTGTGTCTGTATAAATTTCAAGTTATTAATTTAGAAAAGCATGTTAAAGCCAATTAGCTTCCCAATTATTAAGTGACGTTAAGAAGGTTAGTTGTTAGAATGTGTAAGTTCAAAATGTCACTGTCTATCCCCTCGCGAATAAATACCTGACTCTATGTAATTCTCTTTTACAAGTAATGATACATTCTTTCGTGGCCTTGTTGTTGTTAATTATAGTGGCCAAAGAAATTACCTCGGCCTTGTTACAACGACATACTCTACACATATATTCGAAATTAATATTCTTTCAAGTTACTAGAGCTACGAACCTCCCCTTCTCAAGATGAACAACACCCTTAAAATTATCATTACCAGGAAAAATGACGACTTGGTTATGACTGAAAACACTCAGGCTTACAACCTTTAAATTTAAAATATAACATCTACCATCAGCGTTTGACCTTGGAGTAAATACTTAGATTATTATCCTAACAAAAGAGCCAACATAATACGAATAATGTTAAACTAGAAACAAATACATGATAATATAAGTTTAACACCTAAACAAATAATGATAAAAACGTCTTTGACATTGAATTGTCATGCGAAATGTGTATCGATTACATCATTGTCAATCGATAAGCACATCACTAGCTTAACAACAACATGGAAGGAACGACCACGTAGCTCAATTGGAACCTGTTTTGCGCAGTAACGCGCGCGGTGACCATAAATGAGATTATTTCGGGAATGTCCTGATACTTTATAAGTATACTAGTATCACTGATTTCAATCTGTGTAAATACCATGCGACGGTCTATCAAATTATATAATAACTGCCCCGATAAACTTAGTGCTTTCAAACTATTTGCCTGTCGCAGCCCAATAGAAAAAAATAAATGAGTGTTGTTTGTACTATTTATTAACTACTCGCAAGTAAACGATCGTGCTTGACATCATACTCTGAGGTGTGAGAGAGACCTATGCCCAGCAGTGAGCTGCAACGGGCTGATGATATGATTTTATATGTATTAAATCTAGGCGAGAATGGCAACAGAGGCGCTCATAGCCCAGTTGCACTCGGTGATTAGAAACAATCATCGAGGGTAAGCAACGATGGCGCGGTCAGTACCTGGATGGGTGACCGCTGGTGGCATGTTACCATGAGCGTCTCCGTGATTCGGAGGTCACGTTAAGCAGTCGGTCCCGGTTCTTATCATACGATAACAGTCGTGAAGCTTAGTTGGAGGCCTTCGGGCGGCTTAAAAACATCCAACGGCTAGATTTACGTAGCCACAAGTATTCTTGCCAGTCCCCAACCCGCACTTGGCCAGCGTGGGGACGTATGGCATTAACCCTCTCCTGATAGGAGACCCGAACCCAGCAGTGGGACATTATGGGTTGTTGTTTGTTTTTTTTTTTGTTTGTTTGAGAATGGCAAGTACTCGATTAAAACAACCGGTCAGCCAATTAATATTAAAAATTTATTATTCATTAATTAATACTCAATTATGTATATTTTACAGTTACCTTGGTGATTTCAACTGTTGTTTCCTTTCGCTAGTATTTAATTACTACATATATCCTTAATTAAACCAAGAGGATTTAATACTATCTTATTAAATCAACGTCTATCTGTGTAGAGTATATATATATATATATAATGATGTTCTCCTAGCCAATTTCGACCGCGGCGACCAGTCTCAGCGGAGACTAGCCAGCAACAAAACGCAGGAGATATTAAAAGGACTAGTGTGTGCGTAAACACACAGGTGCACTCTCGGTTCCCTCTCTCTAATAATCCGATGGGACGGTTAACCGACACGGTCGGAGAGAGATCATGCGCAGGACCGACAGCTTTACGTGCTCTCCGAGGCACGGGATACTAGACAGATAAGGGTATATATACTAGACAGATAAAATCACAGTTCACTCTCCTCGGATAGGAGGTTTTGGCCTGCAATACCACACAGGCCAGACAAGATGTTATATTGTTTTTTACAAGTGTTCCTTCTCTTTAAAGAGAAGTCCTGTAGTTTGTTCATTCATTCAGCTCTTACGACATGCTACTATCTAGACACTTCGTATTCATAGTCCGTCACCACATAGCCCATAAACTTTATAGTACTTACTGTCTGGTGCTTATTTGACAAAGTCAGTTTTATATTTTTGATAAAAAGGTAAATACAAGCAATTCAATCACTCCCACTTCGTGCCTCTATTTAAGACACGAAATAACGGTATTACTTCACTCTCAATTCACGCCCGAATGCCTCCTCAGGTATGTAAAATATACTAAAATGCTAATCATAGTGTAAAAAATTGCATAAACTCGACAACTGTGACGAGTTTAAGCAAAGCATAAGTTGGTACCACGTGTACAACATGCTGAATAACACATTTTCTTAGTTTGAATTAATTAGCTATCATCACCATTCCCGCTCGTTTCCTATTGGAAGATTGAAAAAATATTTTTATGGCGGTCTCTTAGCTGGTGCGATCACTTGGAATTTTTTTACAAAATACTCTACTCTGCCTGAAGGAAAGCATGAACAGAATCCAAGAGTAGTGGTCACCGAGAGAATTTTTAACTACAAATAATGTAGTTTACACATCAGCAGCCTGTCGCCGTCAAATAATGAACGAAGGTTGCCCCAGGGAGCGCCAACTCCGGATGGCGTAAGAAAGCGGTTCCCAGATCTCTCCCGTCTCAGGCGCAGAGTGGCACACCGTGTGATTTTAGTCGGTTCGATTCCGACACACCGCCCCGCCGCAAACCCCGGTGGGGTGAAGGCCCGGGGGGGTTTCCACACGTTAAAAAAAAAAGGAAGCGCCAACTATTTTACTATGCAGTTACGACATAATTAATCAAGACAGTAGAGCCACGCTGATTTCAACACGAAAGGGCTGATATGAAGGCCCAATAATGGAGAAGCATCTCAATACACCGCTATAGTGGGGGTCACCGTGCCCCATTGTAGTATCGTCTGCATTCACAATAAGTATGGAGACCTTGCTTTGCAACTGCATGCAAATTTAAGCACCTACTTCTGGGCATCGACCGTTAACCAATGCAATCGTACGTCAAAAGGGTCGTTATGTTTACAATGTAAATAATAACACGAATAAAAACAAACGTAAAATTAATTATTTAAAATAAAACCATTTTTTTTTAAATTTAATATGAGCAACAGGAATGTCCTTGTTAAACGAAAGTAACCCTACAAAACGTGTAATATGCTTATAAATCGGTAGAATGATACCCAACCGTATAAATATATGCTCTGTGCGGTAGATTTTAAAGTCCATTTTGTAATGTAGAAATATTTTACATACGTTTTATAATAAATGGAAAACTATGCAGGAAAAACGTAATATTTGAATGTTTTTTTTTCTCTATACATTATTTAATTTAATAGCCACAGTTGCTATGGCATATCATAGAATGTACGAACGGCGCAGTGTTGTGAGTTGTCGCCTCGTCACTTTCTACTGTTCTGAGTGTACTGGGTTCAGACAAAACACGTGTGTGTCGTTTGTGTGAGTTTTATGTATGACAAAGTCCCTCGCGGCACAGGGTGCATTACTGTGGGAATTGTCTTTTTACAACGAGGAAAGTCGCTATGGGATCTTGTTGCAATAGGGAATATGCTTATAATTTTATTGTCTAAAAATATTTTTTTCTACATTCTTTATTGTCTTTACAATATACTGAAAAGGATTTTTTTTTATTTAGCTGTTATTGAAATAAATAAAAGTAAAAATCAAAAGAGGGAAATACAAAATTAGAAAACGCTTTCTATTAGTCGAAAAGAAATGTGACGTCGATGGTCACGTCATAGAAATTATCGGAGTCGAAATTCAAACTGCGTCAGTAGGATTTGTGAGAATTATTTCCTGCTCCCATGATTATAGCAAATAAAACGATTTATAAGTATCAAGTAACTGAAACACTAAATAATAAACTAACACAATATGACAATGACGTCATTGGCTGTGTCAAAAGCGCGCGCAAAATAGCGGCGTTTGAATAGCTCAACTTTAGGCGAGTGTTTTAAATTTCACTTTGAAAATTAGTTTGACTATTTTGATATAGAGACGTAAATGATCAAATTAAGAAATATAAAAAAAAACATGCATATTCCCTATTGGAATATATTCCAAAGGAGCAGATGGTTCTCCCGATGGAAAGGCAGTCCGCCATGATGTGAGTCACCAAGCTGCGTTGTCTATATTCCCAATGAGTGTGGTGACCACCACTCTTGGTTGTTTATTGTTTTCTTTCAGGTAGAGTCATTATAACTAATGACTAGCCTCATGAGTACATTGTGACACTTTAGAGAAATACTCCCTCCCCTAGAATTAGTGGAGGATGGTGGGTTTGGGGTGCACTCATTCGGTGAAATGTAATGGAAAACCGCATCCAAATCGGCCCATCTGTTTGGAGCTGAGCTGAGACACTTTGCGTTTGGGTTTAAAAATAGATTGATGCTATTGTGTGTGATCTATGACTTACAAATTTATGCCCGCGGCTCCGCCCGCGTGTATGTCGGTTATCGCGGCAAATAGTAGCCTATGTGTTATTCTGATGTATCAACTATATTCCTGTAAAGTTTCATCCAAATTCGTTGAGTAGTTTTTACGTGAAAGAGTAACAAACATTCATACTTACAAACTTTTGCGTTTATGATATTAGTAGGATGGCCGTTTTTAAAAAAGGATAAGGTAATCATTTCGAATGTATATTTTATTTCTTGTTTGTTAGCTCAATACTTTCGACTGGATGAACCGATTTTGATGATTCTTTTTATATTTGAAAGCTGGTGCTTCCCTTGTGGTGCAATTCTTGAAGTCGTTTTTTTTAAATAATTGTTTTCAATCACCTATCTCTAGGTAAAACCGGACTGGACACGTCTTGTAATCTACATGAAAGACGATTACAAACAACTTTGAAAGGTATTTTTTATAATATAGAATTATTATAGATATATTGAAGATTATTTTTACCTGAGTGCGAAAGGAGTGTTAGGTTTTTCGAGTGTGTTCTATTCTATGTATATTTCTTTAGCATGAAATAGAGCCTAAACGGCTTGTCGTATTTTTATGTGAGTGGTATCAATAGAAACGTCTTAGTCGCGAGATACGGAGTACATAAAAAACACAAAAAGAATATATTTTCTTTTCAACACTTTCTATCTTTTCAGTTCTTCAATGAATTTAATAAAGATGGCAGATATTTTTTTAAATAATATTCTACTCGTTTCATCGAATGATAAAATTAAATGTCTCCGACCCGCATTTGGCCAGCGTGGGGACGTATGGCCTTAACCCTCTCCTGAGAGGAGACCCGAGCCCAGGAGTGGGACATTATGGGTTGTTGATGATGATGAAAATTAAAAGACAACAGGTTTTCTCAATTCGTGGTGTTTAGTAATTTCTTCCATTCACTCCTGAAACCAAGGTCACATGGAAAGTGTATGACGGTCTTACCTTTTGATTAATCTTGCTATTTTTCGGCGCCTTGATTATCGACGGCTTTGGCGGCGTAGGCGCAGGGATCGGGGCTGGTACTTGAACTATATCTGTTGGGCAAAGTGTTTATGAATTAATAATTGTTTATGCAATTTAAGGTAATTCACAGGCCAGGTGGAGTGATGACCTACGCAAGACTTGGCAGGATGTGAGAAGACCACTATCGAACCAATTGGCGTGTTATAGGGAATATGCATGTTATTATTTTATTATTTTTTATTTTTTTAGGGGGAAACGAGCAGACGTATCGCCTGATGGTAAGCGATTACCGCCGCCCATGGACACCCGTAACACCAGAGGTGTCACAAGTGCGTTGCCGGCCTTTGGGGGATGGGGAGGGAAAGGGTGATGGTGAGGGGGATAGGGGGCGTTGAATTGGGGTATGGGCCTCCGGTATCCTCACTCACTCGATGAAACACAGCGTAAGCGCTGTTTCACACCGGTTTTCTGTGAGGCCGTGGTATCACTCCGGTCGAGCCGGCCCATTCATGCCGAAGCGTGGCTCTCCCACGAAAATTGGACGGATATTGTGTAAATGGGCTTGAAAATAGTCAAACTAATTTTGAAAGTGAAATTTAAAACACTGACAAAATTTGAGCTATTCAAACGCCGCCGCGCGCGCTTTTGACACAGCCAGTGACGTCATTGTCATTTTGTGTTTGTTTACTATTCAGTGTTTCAGTTACTTAATACTTATTAATAGATAGATAATAGATTATGATTAGAAGTCGACAAACCTGGCTGCACCCTTCCCTGCTGTTGTGGCTGTAAGGGTGATCGCTTCTCCTGTTCTAGTATAGCAGGTGCCGCTGGGGGCGGAACACCCGTGCTGCCACCTCGTACCTGGTGACAAACATTACAACACTGGTTAATTTCAAATAAATAAATTATCATACAAAAACAACTTTTTTTACACGACACACGAAATGTGATAGCACTTTGTGGGATCGTTTTCACAAAAACACAAATTGTTGCATTCTGTGTGTATTTCATATATGGTTGTAAAGTTACAAGGTATTTTCTTATTAATAAAAACATATTTTTGACATCACAACTTGAAATCATTTTTTTTTGACCTTTGACCTTATACTGTGTTTGTAAACAATTCTTCTTAACAGTTGCTGTTCTTCGTTAGCCAAATATAGTTGTACAAAGCACAAAGTTGAAGAGTTTGTTTGGTTGACCGCACTAATCTTAGGAACTACTATTTCAAACAATATTTCAACTAACAAACGCTGAAAGATTTTGTTAAATTCAAAAGGGTCTATTGAAGAGGGTTATAATATAAGCCATACACCATCACGCTACGTCCAATAGGAGCTGAACATGAATGAAAACTGTTATGGCTCCTCTACACGATGGGCCAGCGCGATGATCCAGGATGGGCCAGCGTGTGGAGGATAGTGATGTCGGTTTTTGCACATCAAAGGTAGTGGGCCAGCGATTTACACGTGTCCAGCTCCACAAGTGCTTGCTCGAACTGTTTAGATACTCGTATATTCCTACAGCAACTAATTCTTTCGTGACGTGGAACGTCCATCTCGAAAAACGTGAAGATCTCAACTGAATGACATCATCGTGCAGTTGCGTCTCAACCATAGCATGGCCACGCTGGGCCAACGCTGGCCCATCATGTGGAGGTAGCATTTACAATGAAGGTGGTAGTACTCCAGTAAAGGCAGTCAACAGTTAGAAGTGTATAAAGTTATAATTCATTTGGCGCGTCAGGGAAAAATGATGAGAGTAAATCTTTTACGCATGCGCGCGCACACAGTCACGAAAAACCGACACCCTGAAGTTAGCTATAGTCAACATTTTAGTTTAAAGATGCGCGTGCGCACCGTCACGAAAAAACAACACGCCGAAGTTAGCTATAGTCAACATTTCACGTTTTTCAAATTTGTATCTTGTTACGCCAAAGAAGTATAACTTCTGACGCGTGTACATAGTAACACACACTTTTTTTAATCATATGCGGGTAGCTGGGTTGTACATCGGTAAACCCCTGCACATTCATATTACTTTTCTGATATATTATCCTTAACGCACACACATAGCTACATATAGACTACACGGTTGGCCTAGTGGTTTCAGTGGTCGCCACACCGCTTCCTACTGCGCCAAGTGTTGTGGGTTCAAATCCTACATGGGACAACACTTTGTGTGATCCATAAATTGTTATTCTAAGTCTGGGTGTACTTTGTGTTCGTTTCATGTATGTTTGTAAAGATCCCCGCGACACAGGAATGTATATAGTCCTAATGCGGGAGTTGTCTTTTAAAAGATAAAAAAAAACAGCGACTCTGATATAATTTCTCAGAAGTAAAGCGGTGGTAGTTAACGACTGAGTGATTTGTTTAACTACAGTTCGTAATTTATTATCATAACAATGTTGATTGACCTAAAGGTACTTCTGTATTGTACATATCATATTGTATAGTATCTAAACTGCTTCGGTGGAGCAGTGGGTAAGACCGATTGCTTGTATGATCTGCAAATATTTGTTTCGGGAGTTTGAGTGTTTTCTATGTATTTACAAATAAAAAGTGTATATGTATATATGTATTTATATCAACACGTTTTCTGCTTATTTTGGGAATACATGGCGCTGTGTTAGATCACTGAGGTCATTTATTTTGTTATTTATTTGTTTTTAAAACATCACCAGACTCGGAAAGACAATTTGTGCATGACACAACGTGTTGTCTAATGTGGGATTCGAACTGACAATACATACACATTATTAAAGCGCAGTACGTCCTTTAAATCCTGTGCAAAAGTTTTTATTTTATAATAATTAATTAATTACAAAATTAAAACTTTATAATTATTATAATTATAAAAATTTAATAATTTTTACACCCTTCACATTTTCACATAGTTACCGATTCGAAATTTTATTCTAAGTACAATTCGATAAGCGAAAAAATACTTCTTATTTAACAATCGAGGGCAAGCAATTTGTGAGATAGGAACTATAAAACATATACACAATGAAAATTAAAGTAAGCGAAGCCGGTTTGTGGCAACAATTATTTTTTAAATACCGCTCGCCAAATCGAGTTTTAATATCAAAACAAGTTCTCTATATTGAAAACACTGATGGGGGTGCAAGTGACGGGAGGCTATAGCTAGGACTTGGTCGCAATTGCGGAGAAAGGTGGGACTTTTGACTAGGCGAGAGAGAAAACTCCTCATCGGGTCTGCCAACACTCCCGCATTGGAAATATACATCCTGTGTCGCCGGAGATTTTACAAAAGTGAGTTTCATCAAAATCAAAATCAACAACCCATAATGTCCCACTGCTGGACTCGGGTCTCCTCTCAGGAGAGGTCTGATTAGAAAAGTGAGTTTAAGTTCTCCCTATATACAATTGTAAGTTGTGCGACTAAATCGCGGAGCATACTAATTGGTATAGTGACATATGCTGGCCTGCACATCTTCTCCAACTAATTAATTAGATATCGATCGCATCAGAATCGAAATCACTTCCGATTGAGCACAATCACAAAGTTGTAAAACTATCGGCCAAATGTTCGTTAGCACGGTTACCTTATACAAGCTCGCAGACCAACCAATTTTATCAAAATACAAACTAAATATCTGGAAAACATCTGAGTTTAGAACGTAGTGCTTCCCGTATTCTAATCTGTTACTTAACATGATATGCACCCAAAATTTTCTATTTCGTTTTCATCTTCTTTTTGCCTTTTTTTTGCTTTTCTTAAGGTTGCCTGGAAGAGATTGCTTTTGGCAATAAGACCGCCCTTTGTACACTCCGTCTCACATTTTATGTACTCTCTTCTAACTGTATTATTATAGTGTGCAAATAAAAAGTTTTCTATCTATCTGTTTATTATTGGAGCAATAAGAGAGATTTTTTCCGCATTTTTACGCACACGCACCGCACTGGCAACACTGTCACCGATTAAATCGATCAAAAGTCTGCGGCTGGTAACCAATAAAATAAAGTTTACCAACAAAGTTTTAAAAAGAACGCTATTTGGTTGTTCGATAGTCGGCCAACTTGTATGTCTGCGTTAGCCCGAATTCTACAATGTATTGCAACAAGTTCCATCAAGTCTCAACAATCGACAGTACAAACGTTAATTTAAAATTGTTATTTAAACTTC
The DNA here is from genome assembly GCA_003709505.1 of Hyphantria cunea. NCBI lineage: Eukaryota > Metazoa > Arthropoda > Insecta > Lepidoptera > Erebidae > Hyphantria > Hyphantria cunea. The sequence continues at coordinate 56,917 of PKRV01002145.1, forward strand.
TAATTCAAAATCCGCCATTCTCTTACAAATATACCACATACCGCAAGCTAATATGTCAACATTTATATAGCACAGATCAAATTACTCTTTATGTACACGCTTATAAAGTATAAAATTACCTGACACGTGTCTCAAGACAAATTGTGACCGGTCGTATCTTGTGGCAATGTCAACTAGAGCAACATTGTGTAAGTTTTCATCAAATTATAATTACTTAATTCTGATATATAAAATTAGACCTAAATATGTTCAAGTGAAGGTTGGATTTTGAATATGACGTACGTCATACTACTATACATATATTTAAGCAAACTCTGCCTGTTGTGGTTTAGTCAACATATCTATAATCTACATTACCACCGCGAAATCCTTATAATTTTTCAAAAACTTAAGTACAGTATCTCTGCTTAGTGAAGAATTTAAAACATCATCATCTTCCTAGTCGTTTATTATTCCCAAGATTTGGGGTCGGCTACTAATTCAACCGGTTTTACCTGAATATCAGTTTTATACACAGAGCGACTGGCGTCGGACCTACGCAACTCTGAGGGTGAACTGAATTCGAAGGTTGAACTAGTTGCCAGTATATTTTGGTCCGGATGGCGTAAGTAAGCGGTTCCCGGATCCCGCCCGTCTCAGGCGCAGAGTGGCACACCGTGTGGTTTTATTCGGTTCAATTCCGACACACCGCCCCGCCGCAAACCCCGGTGGGGTGAAGGCCCGAGGGGGTTTCCACACGTAAAAAAAAACATTGTCAGTATATTTGAGGGCACTGACTTCCCAATAACTGTTGGCAAAGATGTTCATGACAACCGGAACCGACGGCTCAACGTGCTCTCCAAGGCACGGGTGGGAAACACCACCATATTCAATATCCCAGCCTGCTATTAAGAATTCTCGGTACTCCTCATGAAGCTGACCCGCCCCGCCGTCACCGCAGTGCCGCACGGAGGTCGCCAACTCTTGGGACCACCAGTAGACCTCCTTCCGTGGAGGCCGACAATCTCGAACGCGGGGCATGGCCGCATCGCAAACCTGCGTAAATGCATCGCGAAAGCGGCTAGCCCCCATGTCGACTTCCTCGGTCGGGGCCTGCGGAGACAGCTTAGAGTGAAGAATGGCCGCCTCCCCTAGTAGGTCCCTGTCGAGCTTGGCAACAGCCCTCCGACAGTCTGGTCACAATAGTACAGCCTCTGCCTCGTTTGGGGTCATTTGTGTGTGCCGTATGCTATATGTGTTTGGTTTATATATTTTCTTTTAATATACCCTCATTGCCATTTATTTCACACTTAAAGTAAAGCTCCTGTCTACCCCTTTAGGAGTGTAAGCTTAAGCTTGAATATCAATATGAATAAAAGTATAAAACTATATTTTCATAAACAGCCCATTACTACCTAGAAGATAAACGTTTTTTAAGACTAACTTCATGGTTCAAAAAACATATTTGAATAACAAAGACAGAGATATACAAAAGACCTAAGAGTAAAGGAGAGGGGAAGATAGCAAATGAAATAACACTTTTTTTACAGGACAGCGTTCCTATTTTAAATGTAAAACCGATGCGCACTTCGGTTTTTGTCGGATATCGTCGGGCCACGAAGCGGGAGGTTACACCTGCGCATGCGATGGTTATTAGGTAATTAACTGTAAAACTTTCCGTGCAGTTACTAAAATTATTAAAAGAATATGAACATTTATTTCTTACTTAAACAAGAACACTTAAGTTGAAAGTTAAGCTAAAACCAACTAAGAATGGAAGCTTTTCAATTCGTTAATAAGACAATTGTGACTGATCTGTTTGTTTAGTGGTTAGAGAACTTGATTATCGAGTCCGCGGTCATGAGTTCGATTTATTTTCAGGACACTTAAGTATGGAATGAGTAACTATTAGATCTATGATGTGTATATGTACTATCACATCGATTGCAAATGATAGGGTAATGTTTTTAGAGTTTGAAATAAAATTGTTAAGTTAATAATAAAACAGATATTCCTGAATCTTTGATTGGTCAGTTTTAAAGTAATATGTATTTTAAGATTATATTAATAGTTATAAACATGAGAAAGCCAACGAGTTTTTAATGATCATAGATTTAGGTATGATGCACTGTAGTAGAAGACATCTCAATAAAATAGTATAATGAAGAATCAAGTGCTATCAAATAAAGTACTGGCTCTGATGATAATGTGTTAACAGATTAGAAATACATAAAGTAAAATGATAATGACCTGATCTTTTACCAGTTAAAGCCTGTTCTATAGTAACCAGACTACTAATATCATACTTACATATTGAATACCAACTGATCCGTACCCACTTAGTTGGGCGTTAACCGCTCGCTTTTCTTCACCTTCATTTACAAATATTACTATTATTTTTAACTGTGGAGACTTCCATATACAGCGGCAACAAAAACATATGACAACGCCATCTACCGAAGATACACTGAACTACGGAGTAACGTAGTGTACGAAGAAGCTACCAATCCTGTAGCGCGCAATAGAAGTTCTCGCGTCCAAAATCATATATACAACTTCCCAACATCAATCGTTGGGCAGTGGTCCACCAGGCATAATCACCCCTGGTCGGAGGATCCTTGGTGTTGGAGGAACCTGTGAACTGTTCCTCCACATTAACCGATGTTTTTGTTCAAACATAAAAATATTAGGATAGATATGTCATCTAGTAATGGTTACTTACTCAATGTATTTAAGTATAAATTTATTAACACTACAATAAAGTTTTTAACGTATTTAAAATATGATTGTCATCTATTACCTATACCTAATTCTCGTGTCACATTTTTGCTCACGATGAACTACGAAACTGTCTAACCGTATTTCACTTTTTTCGAACACGACACATACGAAGTTGCGCGGGTTAGCTAATAAATTAATAATAATAATTTACTTAATTTAAATGTTAATACAAGTTTATAGACATATCAATGGAATTTATTTATCGTTGTAAACATCTGAATTAGTCAATAGTAAGGAAGTAGTTTGGGGCATAGACAAGGAAGTATCATATTCAATTAAACGAGTTTTCTTTAAAATTTATAACGGAAACATCAATAAAGATTTTGTTTATCGATTTTATAAAGATATAAAGCCTCTTTTCTATTTAACCCCACACATTTCAAGGGCAACGTATGCTTCCCTAATATTTCAACTCTGGCAATACAATGCGATGTATAATAAAGCTCCATGACGAGGGGTAGGGACCCCAAATTTTGTCGAACCCCAATGCGAATGCGATTCGAGACTTTGATATATAAATATTATATACCCGTATATTGATTTTAGTCGCAAAATATCGAAACTAATAAGAATGTTAATATCATATTTACGGGAAAAGAAACTATTATTTTGTATTTTATATTTCTACCTTTCGAAAAGGACGAACCTCCATTTAACCATTCATATCATCTCTGTACTCTCTTGGAGGGAAATTTCCCAAAATATTTTCTTAATATAAACGAGTATAAAAGCAACAGTAACCAAACCTTTAAGGTCGTATCCCCAGCGGCTCTGCGTTGATGAATCAGTCACTTCGGGCACTTAGTTTTAGTGTGTTAAACGAAAATAATGTACTTATCTATACAAGAAACTCATTTAAAATTATCGCACTTAGTATTAAAATGGAGATATTTTATTTTTTTTGTATCACATCGAACACGGTAGTGTAAATCAACCGGTTTATAATTACCTATTAAAACAGTATCACCGAATTTAATGCGCTCACGTATTAGGAATAAACAATATTCTAGATTCCCACCTGTAGGTTTAGTAGTTTACTCTTCAAAGTTTTATTGGGATGGAAAACGGGAAGTACTTTTACACATTTTGTTGATAGTCAGTTAAAGCTGTAGCAATTGATCGATTGACCTGACCATGACCTCTGAGACCCCTGCAGTAAGCAAAGGTCAATCATTCTGCAAAACTAATCACACAAATGCGAAAGTGAATCGACAGAAAATATAATAATGTTATAATATTTACCGTAGGAGAACCACGCTTCGGCATGCATGGGCCGGCTCGATCGGAGTGATGCCACGGCCTCACAGAAAACCGGCGTGAAATAGCGCCTGCGCTGTGTTTCACAGAGTAAATGAGGATACCGGAGGCCCATAATCCTTCCCATCCCCCAAGGTTGGCAACGCACTTGTGACGCCTCTGGTGTTGCAGGTATCCATGGGCGACGGCAATCGCTTACCATCAAGCGATACGTCTGCTCGTTTGCCTAACCAATTCCATAAAAAAAAGTAAACGCGGGCGTAACCGCGGGAACTAACAAGTCATTCAACATGATTAAATGAGTTTCCAACTTGTCGGACAAGCTATTGCAACATATTATTATCTTTTAGATACTTGCAAACCGGTAACATAATTCGTGAGCTAACACTAGTACACGATGATCGCTGAATAAAACGCTATTTTTAAAGCCTACCGTTTTAACATAAAAAATCGTTCACATTAAATAAAAAATGGCGTCGACTTTTTGCATTCGGTTGTTGACTTCAAGAACTCATGTTTAGTACTTTATTTGGTGATGACAACGGCTAAGGACAGGGGCCTGACTCATTTGTTTTATGGCAGGGATAGAACACGAAAAAAAGTAAAAAAAACCCTATAAGCCTATGCCACCCGAGCCATAGTTATCTATTGACTCTCCATTAAAATCGGCTCAATAGTTAAGGCGCTACGGTACGACGTAAATACATAAACAAACAAACAACAACCCATAATGTCCCACTGCTGAGCTCGGGTCTCCTCTCAGAAGAGGGTTAAGGCCGTACGTCCCCACGCTGCCCAAGTGCGGGTTGGGGACTGGCAAGAATACTTGTGGCTACGTAAATCTTGCCGTTGGGTGTATTTAAGCCGCTCGAAGGCCTCCAACTAAGCTTCACGACTGTTATCATATGATAACAACCGGGACCGACTGCTTAACGTGACCTCCGAACCATGGAGACGCTCATGGTAACATGCCACCAGCGGTCACCCATCCAGGTACTGACCGCGCCATCGTTGCTTACCCTCGATGATTGTTTCTAATCACCTAGTGCAACTGGGCTATGAGCGCCTCTAAATCTCTCTCGTAAATACATAAGACTGGTAAAATTATAATCCATTCATTTCGCTTTGCGTAGTCGGGTACAAAGAGCAGACGTTAAGCCACTATCACCACAAATGGAGATTTCCTACTCAAAAGCCAAGTGGTTCAGCGACCTTTGTATGCCCCTCTAAAGTTTCTAAAGACCTAGGCCTTTTTTTTTTTTACTTGTGGAAACCCCCTCGGGCCTTCACCCCACCGGGGTTTGCGGCGGGGCGGTGTGTCAGAATCGAACCGATCAAAACCACACGGTGTGCCACTCTGCGCCTGAGACGGGAGAGATCCGGGAACCTCTCTTACGCCATCCGGAATTCTCCCAGCGCCTGCCCGCACTGAAGCGGGCTCCGTCGTCCGATGGTAAACTCTCAATTTAGGCGACGTACGGCACACGCGTTACGTCGCCCCCTCGCGGCTGGCCTGTGAAGCGGATGGAGGGGAAAACCTGTCCCGCCCATCCGCGGCCACACTCAGGGCGGCATGAGGTGCTGGTAGGCGCGCCTCCGCCGCCC
>PKRV01000248.1:0-15785 GCA_003709505.1 Hyphantria cunea
CCGACAAAGAACCAGGGTCATCGATGTAGCCCACAGGATTAGCAAGCTGAAGTGGCAGTGGGCTGGCCACATTTGCCGAAGAACCGATAACCGTTGGGTTAAACGAGTTCTTGAGTGGAGACCGCGTCTCGGCAAACGTAGTGTAGGACCACAAGCCAGGTGGAGCGATGATTTGCGCAAGACGGCTGGCAGGAGCTGGATGCGAGAAACCATAGATCGAACTAAGTGGCGTGAAATTGGAGAGGCCTATGTCCAGCAGTGGACTGCGATAGGCTGATGATGATGATGAACATCTTTCTATCTCACTAAAGTTTATGTGTCGTAACTATAAGTGGACATATATTTCCCTTGCACTGTAAAAAAAATTCGTAACATTCGTTGAAAAACGTTTTACGAAACTTGTAGCGTCCTATCTGGAACATGTTGGGTCTACTCGATAGTGAAATAAGGTTGTAAAAAAATATTTGATATTGTATAATGGAATTTGTAAGTAATTATTCGATGAATGATGTTTTAAATTGTTCAGATCTTATCTATATATAGATAATAGGTTTTTTTATGATGTACTGGGCAAACGAGCATATGTATCGCCTGATGGTAAACGATTACCGCTGGCCATTGGCAACCAAAATACCAGAGGTGTCACAAGTGCGATGCCGGCCTTAGGAGGATGGGGAGCGGGTTAGGGGAGGGGTTGGAGTATGTGCCTCCGGTATCCACTCACTCGATGAAACACAGCGCAAGCGCTGTTTCATAGCGGTTTTCTTTGTGACCGTGGTATCACTCCGGTCGAGCCGGCCCATTCATGCCAAAGCGTGGCTCTCCCACGGTAAATAGTATATGTAGGTAGGTAAATTGAACACGAGATTATGAGAGATATTTTGAAAGTTCATGCTTCATTATTGATTGAACAGTTATTTATTATATGTCTAATATCGTTATCGTCGTCAAGAGAATTATAAATCAAGATTCAAAAACTACTACGCACCATTACGTAAACTGATTACTTTTTCGCGTATTAGTGCGTAGTAGTTTATTTATATTTATTAGTAATAAATATTTCCTTTCGCCCGCAGCTTCGCATATAAGTATCTCGGTTATCCTTCCTCGAGTATATCCTGCGTCAGAAATCAAAGCATCTACATGCCAAATTTCATTTGAATCGGTGTAACCGTTTAACCATGAAAGCGTGACAGATAGACGGACAGAGTTACTTTCGAATTTATAATATTAGTAAGGATCATCTATATTTTATTTACGTATTACTCCCATATATGTATTACTTAATACAATATCAAATAATAATTAATTACCATGTCCAATAACTTTATTGTGAAACATAGATTTACAAGTTAGGTGTTTATAACATCTTTCTATCTCACTAAAGTTTATGTGTCGTAACTATAAGTGGACATATATTTCCCTTGCACTGTAAAAAAAATTCGTAACATTCGTTGAAAAACGTTTAACGAAACTTGTAGCGTCCTATCTGGAACATGTTGGGTCTACTCGATAGTGAAATAAGGTTGTAAAAAAATATTTGATATTGTATAATGGAATTTTTTAGTAATTATTCGATGAATGATGTTTTAAATTGTTCAGATCTTATCTCTTGTTAGGATTAAAACTTTTCGTAAACTTAAGTTTCATTTTCTTTTATTACTACTACATAAAAATATAAAAAAAAATATATAATATCAGAAAATTATATAAAAGTGCTCCTAGAAAGTGTAGTAGAGGACTTAGAAAGTAACAAAAAACGGTTACTCCAAGAGCTGGCTTTTTAATAAAGCTAATATTTTGCAAGAAAGAGAGAGCACTTAAACTGTGCGTTATGAATACTTAAGATGTTTATATAACGTACAGATTTTCCGGCAATAATAAATATGGTTCATAAATTTCCATCTAACGTCGGGAAGGGTTCCTTTCTTATAATAAGTCAATATTTGCTACTTACAACTACGCTCCTAAAATTCTACGACCGTGTTTGATCATATAATGGGCTATACTTCGTAGAGAACCAAAATTAAGATATTCTTTCGTTGCTAAGCTTGTGATTGATGTTGATTGTGTTTTGTTTTGCTAGTGAAGTGAAAGAGACCATAAAAGGCCCAGAAATGCAATGTCCAATACTAGTTAAACCCTTGCACAACGCACATACGTGAAACTGTTTGAGATATAACAGCGTTAACAATACGTGCTCTCGTAAAGACATATTTTTAAAATTCTTAGAAAATATTAATGCCACGTACATAGAGACACGCTAATTACGCTACGTACCTAGATATTTATTTAACGTAGTGGTACCTAGAAATTAATTAAGGCGGGTATACAATGTTCGTTTAAAGTTTCCGGATCGTCGGCTGCCGCGAGCACCCATTGCGCGCGAACCGGCGGATTAATTTGTTACATCGCCTAAAACATTACGTGAGCATTTCCTGACGATGCAAGTAAAGTGTACATTCATTAATTTAGTTTCGGTGGTCAAGCCCCCGGTATATGTGGTTACTTGATTATAGCTTTGAGTACTACAGAAGTAAAGCTTAATTTGAGCGTTAGAACTACACCCATAGAAAATAAACACGTATCAAGAACAATGAAGTCTAATGCAGCAAGTAAAAAAACTAAAATAATTCGTAATTTAAAGTAACACCTAATTTAAATGTCGGATAAATAAGATCAAAATAAGTCTGACAGCAGTCCTTTTACAGAACTTCAATGTCGCCTAGTATTAGGATTGTGGCTGGCCTTGTTCATAATTATCAACTCTCTCGCCTATTAGACTACACATTCGGTTATGTCAATATTAGACTGCTGCAATGATACCGACGGAAATAGAAGTGGGAAGTTTTGACACAATAGATAACCAAACAAAAACATTAAACAACTATTACAATATCTGAACGCTAGCTTAAAGTATAATATGTAAGTATGAATATAAATAAATGTAGTGGTACGTCTTTTGCACGAATACAGCTTTATCAAAACCTCTACAATAGGCTCTATATTCAAACCTTAGTTTTGTTGTCATATAGTTCTATTGACCTTTTGGCTTGATTTGGCTTCATAGTATATAAAGGACTTTCAACTAGACCTAACCATTTTATTTCAGAAATCCCAACCAAATCCAAATAAATTTATCTACAAAAATACGTAATTATATTTCAAAAAAATTTTATTGATCTCAAATGTAAAAACAATGAAATGTTTTTTTGTATTACTTAATCATTATCCATTCTGCATTCGAACTGTCGGAAAATTTAGGCTCCACCCCTCAAATTACCTCCTGTTACCTTGTCTTCTCGACGTCGTCACAATGGCAATTATCTTTAACGACAATCTGGGCACTCAGCGTCCGATAGCTATTGGATAACCTTTAACTAGATAACGGTATCGGCCAACCTGGGAGCAAGTCGATATTATACGAAAACTTTTCTGTATAGCAATAAAGAATACCGGACTTACCTATTTATTTTATTGAAGGCGTCGGTCTTTCTGTTTTTTAATTGATAGGTAACTTTGCGGTCTTAGCTATATTATTTAATTCTTTCTCAAATACCCAATGCGGACACTCTGAATAGCTACATCTTAAACACAAGACTTTTACATCACCATTCAGTTCTATTCCTATTTTGATTTTCACGTAATGTACGAAAAAAAGGAAACAACTAGGAACTTCTAGGGAAGCTATAACATGAAAATACAAACGGCCTTACTTAGGAATTTAAGTACTATTCGTAGGCTTGCTTAGCACACAACAATTTTGTTTCCTCGTGCTCTCTGAAAGCATATTACTTAAAATAAAGAAAGGTGCGCATAATTATTTTGGTTTAACTTACTAAAAGCTTTAGCTTTGAAAGAAATTGTACCCCAGAATATTAAAATTTTTTTTAACATAACTACCATGCCTTGTTTGGGTTTTGTAGAGTATTACCGATCCATGTCAAGATTAAATACACGCTACTGAATTAAGAATTTTTAATGAACATCTAAAAGAAGAAAGAAAGTACAACAATAATACGGTTCAAACACGTAAGGTTTTAAAAAAACTATTTAATTTTCCCTAAATACGCAAATAATTACGGTAAAAGAAAATTGTGATATGTCATTCCATTTCTGGTTAATGAATTAAAAATGCCACGGAAGGATTAACTAACTCCTTAAAAGTAAATTAAAGGTGTATTTCTTGCAAAATATATTATTATGTCTTGCGTATGTGTGTATGCACATTGCAGATATTTCAGTATTCTCATCTTTATTTTCATAGTCCTCTTCATTGTCTAGTATGTTTATAAGGTGTTTAAAATCACGCTGTATAACGTGTTTAATGTCTCTACATAAAAGAATATTGTGATCGGATCATCGACCGCCGGTCGGCAACAATCGGTCATGTTCGGTGCCGGTGATGAGCGCGTTTTGGTAGGATAGTAGATTTAAATAAACATCAAGGACTACCCTCTCTAATTTATAATTAATTGTGCATATCCCTGTTGAGTTTTAGAATGTTGTTTATATTGTTTTATATGATGAAGTATTTGAGATTTATATATGTTTTGGTGATGACACTGATGCACGGAAAAACTCTAGTGTGTACTTTATATTGTATCAATAAATAAAAAAAGTTGCCAGTGCTCTTATGTCTAACCGAACTAGTCAAACTTAATAACCAAAGTTATTGCAATTAAACTTTGAGATGTACTTTAATCAGTTCGAGAATTGCCAAAACATCTAACTGTTTAAAGGCACGATTTTGATTCAAAGCTGACCATAAAACTGTTCCTGATTTGAATTTTCTTCCAGACAAATCATAACAGAATGTTAGTACTACCTTAGTCATTACTATTTACTGCTACCCTTCTGCAACGGTTTGTAAATAAAATTATAAAGTAATGATTAAGGTTTTAGTTCCAACTTCGTTAGCACTTCTGTTAAATCTAAACGACAGTTCCATTTACTTTTAATGAGTTGTCTGAAAGTTTGAGTACTAGAAAGAAGTTCTCGTGTCTAACCACTTATAGCCACTATCGTCATAATGCGGACTGTAAACGTCTAGTTTTTAACTGACATCGAAAAAGGGAGATGGTGCTCAATCCGACTGTTTTTTTTGTGTTTTTACCTCAGAACTTTCGAGTGGGTAAACTTTTTTTTTTTTTTTATATATTTAAACTGCCAAAATGACTCTGCCCTGCCTGATGGAAAGCATGAGCAGAATCCAAGAGTGGTGGTCACCATCCTCAATGCGAAAAAGAACAATGCAGCACGGTGACCCACACTATGGCGGCCTGGGGGGAAGGGGGATGGTGAGGGGGATAGAGGGCATTGGATTGGGGTATGGGCCTCCGGTATCCTCACTCACTCGATGAAACACAGCGTAAGCGCTGTTTCACACCGGTTTTCTGTGAGGCCGTGGTATTACTCCGGTCGAGCCGGCCCATTAATGCCGAAGCGTGGCTCTCCCACGGATAGCTTCTTCGAGTCTCAAGTGGGTAAACAGTTCTTAGATTCGTTTTTTTTAATTTTACAATTTTAAGTAGTTTGTTTTCAATTAACGTAATTTTATCATTTAAAAAAAAATCAAAACGGTGAAAGATTTTAGTGATCGTCGTCTTTTTTTTTACAAAGAAATATTAAACCATACAGACTTCTTTCAGTAAGTAAGTGAAATATTGTAAAATTTTAACATATTGTTTTTATACATAGCAACAATGTTCCTTGTTAATTGACTTACTAATTTAATAACTACATATCTTACAGTGAATGTTAAACTAACTGTCACATTCATAAATCTCAGTAAGTAGTTGTTTAATATATTTCAATAGTCATGCCGTAAATTAAAATATTTTTTTACTTTTCCATACATTCCATTCCATATATGTATATTTACAATTTTTAAATTAGTAAAATAGTTTCAAGAGAAATTACATGATATTTATGCTGAAAAGAATTGAAACAACTCTTTTGGCAACAGTGCTACTATATGGACTAGATTCTGCCAACATTCAAATTGCCTCTTTACTTCTTTTTAGACCGACTAGAGCCAAACTCAACACGAAATTGGCTGTAGGTCAAGTACTATCAATCTAAGTATTACGCCTACTGTACTACGCCAATGTGTACTTAGATAAAAATCAAAGCCATTACGGAGTAGACATAATGCAATAGAAAGTTTATTTTTTTATATTTCTAAGAAGTACACAATTAACTAAAATTGTTGATGCTGTCGCTCACATTTTTCTGTTTTGCTACCACTACAAGTGAGGACTTGTAATTGGCTCATATATATTATATATTATATTGAATAATATTAGCTGAAAGTCCTCCATAACATATATAAATAACTTCTGTTACATTTTCTATTAGATCTGAAACCAGTGCTTTGGTTGCCCGTACTTTCGTCCCTTTACGAAGTTCCTTACCTTAACAAACTTTTGTTACTATCAGAGAGAAACATTTAAATCACGTGTGTGAATGTTGTCTTTCGTTATGGTATTTTGTGGTTAGTATCAGACAGAAAAGAATCCATACTACACCAAATCAATATTTTAAATTTGAAAGTAACACTATCAGTCTAGTAGGCTTTCGCGAACCGCTGAACCGATTTGGTTGAATTTCAGTATGAAGATAGATTGGACATTAGAGAAGGACATAGGTCGCAATAACCAACATATACGTAGGTGGACCCGCGAGCTCCTCGCTCGAATCATCTTCATCAAAGTTTCATCGTCCTCTGCTAAACTAGCCTTCTAATGAAGGCAAATGAATTTGATCGTCAGCTGTCTTCATGGATTTTTTCCTATTGTTTTTCGCAAAAATGTATCTTATGAGTTTTATTTTAGCAGTAATCCTTTCTGTGGTCAAAGGGCCCAGTTTATTTCCACTTCAATGCTGAAGCAGCATGCATGCAGTTGTATCAATTACCTAGGTCCTATTGTGGATTATTTTATTTCAAACTTTATCCTGTAACAACAACATAAGAGCAACTGAAATGATTATCTAAGCTCGTAAAAAGACCTAGCCTGATCCAAGACTATCCCGTCAAATCTTTATCTTCTAAAAACAAGTTTTAATATTCATCGTTATGTAGTATGAAAGTGGTTTTATACTACATAGCAACGAATATTTCAAATTCTTTCACATTTGTACACTAACGATATGCTAATGGTTTTAATCTGATAGTCATAATATCGCTATCTCTATCTAAATATCTGCAATGGCACCCTTAATCATAATGACACGTACTAAGCGGAAGAAAAGATACTGAATTAAATTTGGGTCGTCTAACGACTGTCATTATAAAGATAAGTAAAGCGATATAATGACCGCAGCCATAGCAACACAGTTCCTACGGCTCTAATTATGGGAGGTGCTTAAAAAGTCCAGTAAGCACCGAATATTTTTTGCTATAAAAATTTTAAGTCAAAACAAGACCATAATTTTATGAAAATACCAACAGGTTTTTACTAGTCGTTTGATAGTCGATAATGTCGATTTTAGCAATCAGGGATTCTCTGAAAAAAAATAGCTTATGTACTATTTATCCATGTGATAAAATTCATTCAGATCATTGCAGCCCCCTGTGATGATCATCCTCACAAGCTTCTTCCTTTATATATATACTGATAAGACAAAATTAATTCAGCGCCAAAAAAACACAGGTATGCCCGCTATCTACCAAAAAGTCTCCCTTCCTTTCTCTTCCCACTTTTCGGAACACTCAACTGCCATTGCAAGATAAGCTCGGTATCCTGGGCATGCGTCACACATCAAGAGCGTCATTAAACCGGTCTCACGGAAATTAGGTGTACTTAACATGAAGAGACTGTTCTCCTTCCCCGAGTATCCGAAAGTCTTCTTTACAAGACACAAGTTCGCTCGTGCGTGGAGTACTGTTCTTATCGTGCGATGGTGCCGCACAGTACCTGTTTGACGCTCCCGATCAGTTGCAGCGGCGAGCAGTCCGCATCATCGGTAGTCCCGAAGCGACGAAGTTCCTTGAACCTCTACAACTGCGAAGAGGTACTGCCTCTATGTCAGTTCTCTATCATGGGGAGTGTTCCGAAGAGCTCTTTCAACTGGTACCCTCTTTTCCCTTCTTCTACAGGACAACACGTGCTGGCCTTCGAATTCGCCCTTTTAGAGTGGTAGACATAAGCTGCCGAACGCAACGTTTCGATTCTTCCTTCTTGTGCCGAGCCATCAAAACATGGAACTGGGACATTATCCTGAGTCCTTTAAGCGGGGTATGAAAAAGCATCTCACTAGGCCGCCAAAGTGTGAATCACAATGCTACTCTGTCCTATTTACAATGAGGATGGTGACCACCAGTCTTGGATTGTACTCATGCTTTCCAAAAGGCAGAATTGAGTAATTTTGGTAGCTTAATCACATAAAATAGTAATAAAAAAAACAAGTTTCGCTCGTATTTTAGGAAGTTATTTCATTTATTTACAGAATATACCACACTATCTCTACAGGATCTAAACCTTACACGATAGTATAGCTACATAACATTATTACTAAATTAAATATATTAAATACAATATAAAAATACAAATCACGGAATGCAATGTTAAAAATATTAACACTTGTTTGAATTGTTTTAAGTATTAGCTTTATTAGTTATCTATAAACACATATTGAAATAAATAAATCAAGTTTTATTGTTTAAATTTGCACCACTGTCAAGTGGCATCAACGCTTGACTTAAGCTTCTAATAGAGAGAAAATGCATAATTGAAATTATATGTATTTGGTTAATATATGAATACCTATCACGCAAGTATATTCTAACACCAAAAGAAAGAAGCCTTACTCAGTCGCTTGGGAATGGTACTTCCAAACTTGTAACAACTAAGAGTAAATTTAACACGATTATATTACTTAAGAAACATTAACACAATTAAAATTGTTCTTGATACTAACTATTTTACACACGGACACATAAGGGAGTGCTACCGAAGTTGAAACAATCTCCAAACTATATCAACGGCTTAGTCAAACAAAGCTCCCTATACGGCAAATGTGGGAGGTAGATAGATTCTAGACGACAATACTAAAAAACAAATAGGGCTCACATGTCTCTGAACCTCGTAGAAGTCACATACACACATATTATTGTGTTATTACAGCGATACCGAATTTGTATTCGAATTTTTTCGTAATAAAAATCTGAACTTGTTTTTATCCTATCTCTGGCTAAGGCTGGTTAAAAGGAATCTGATAGGGCTAGTATTCTTCTACATCAGAAAAAATAAAGTGATTTATTTAAAAAGGTTTTTTAATAAAATAAAAAACAAGCTTTTATTACTTGTTAACAAAAAATATATGAAATATATGTATAGATAATTGAATAAAATTAGGCACAGAACATTTTTTCATTATCATGGATTGTGTTTTTTAGAAAACTTTCAAAATTAACATGTAAAACAATTCATAATAGACTCCATAGAAATAGGGCGGACAGGAAACACCGCCATCTTCCATACTTCGGGGTGCTAGTAAGAATTTCCTGCAAGAAAAACCCAACAGCCGTCCAACCCAGGAATTGAACTCCAATGAGATAATAATTTAATAACATAACAATCAATTAAATATAATATTCTAAGCTAACGTTCGAATAGTTAGAAGGGAAATTCATATCGTACCGTAGCCATTTCAATTTCTCTCCAATTGTAAACACAAAGCAAGCACACATACACTAGTGCACTATACACATGCACTCTAAAACGTTTTACAGAATGTATAAAATGTGTACTTATTTACTGAAAATCCGCTTTACTAGTCTAGTCTCGTAACAAGCTAAAGTTACGCAGTCGAAACTAATACCTAGTTTTATCGGTTCACATACTTTAAATTCGTATATTATGGAAACATATTGTATACAATAACTAAATTTTGAACGAGTTGTGATAAGTCAAGAAAGATCGAAATCGAGAATTAAGCAAAAAATATTGATATTTCTTATATTGTGAAACGATGAGTGGGATATTCTGTAACGAAACTTAATATACAATAATTTATTACTGGAACCGACCGCTGTCCTGAATTGATTTTAGGGAAAACTTTGGTTCTGACTGGAATGTATTTAAACAATGAACTCGGAAAACTTATACTACGACTGTGTGTACGAATTACTATGAATTTCTTTAAAAAAAACTCCGAAATTTCAACTGAAAAATAAATCGTAAAATTCTCTTTGATAAATTACCAAAATTTTCAACAATTCTGTACAGAAAATATGACTAAATCAATAAAAACATTTACGTAGATGAAACAGGTTGTATGTAGTAAGTGTTGAAACGTGGCTGACCATTCCATTTAATGAGTGCACGGAGAAACGACTCTCTCAATGGAACGAAGCCGGCCTGCTGGAACGACTATAATAAATGGAATTGCGTAGCGTTCATTTTAAACTACATGTGCTAAACTAAAAGTACACGACCTAGCTTTTGACTCTGATTGTTCATGTGATTGGAAGTTCATGTATTTGAAATATTAGATAATTCTTAGTGTACTTAGAATAGAAGGGACTGTGGAATTATTTTATATAGACAGTGAAACTGTGAATTGTAAGTGATAGTGGTGCTAAGTATATAGGTTCAAGAGTTTTGTAGCCGAACGGTTGACATATATAGTTTGGCAGAAATCTCATATCAGATAATACACCATACCAACTTGGTCTGAAAATGTAGACATCCATAATATTAAAGCCTATTAGAATTTGAAAAGTAAGCTTTCGTATATTCAATTGAATATTGAGTATACATAGTCCTGAATCATAAACCGACAAAAGTAAATAAAATTGAAGTGTCTGTTTGTAATTACATATTAACAGTTTTTCACTAAATGTGCATAAGTTTTTCATTAAATGTGCATAAGTTGTTCCGAAAATTGAAAGTCACAGAATAAATACAATCCCTTGTTTCATGTAACTTTTTCGGGTACAAGGCAAATTTCAACATAAACCTCCTTTGTGAAAATCACTGGCCATCTACGAGTATTTTTTTTTAATATGTTTAAATATTATCTGTCACTCTTCTATTATTTGCAACAATGGACATCTCTCCATCTCCTGGGCCGTTTTTTGTTTTTGCGAAAGACGGTCCCCATTTCATGTCATCACGTTTTTTATATTTTTTATCATTAATTCCATCACGACGAAGACTTGAAGACTCGAAGACTTAGAATTGAAGACTTGAAATACATGACATTGACAGAAATAGCTGATCCAGCTGATTGCCATATCATCATAATTTTCTATTATTATAAACGAGGGTTAAACTCCAAGGAATCTCAAGACAATTGTCTTGTTGTCTTGTAAATTTACAAGCTGCTTTTGGAGAGTCTGCATGCATGCAGAGTAATTATTACTAACGTAGGAACGTTAGTAACAATTACTTATTTGTTTCGTGAATATAAACGTGGTCGAGAGAACTTAAACGATGACTGTAGACTCGGCCTTCTACCAACTACAATAACTTTTGGGAGTGAACACAGAAGAACAGGCGGAACTAAACATTGAAACGCAGGCACTATCTACCAACAACAAGAACCGCGATGTTACCCGCATTTCTTGTTGTACCGAAGCGAAGCTACAGATCAAATTACTAAAAAGCTATTGTTGAATAGTATAGTAATAATTTCACATCATTCCCCTCGGCACACCTAGCTATGGCCCATGTGTTAGATTTAGCTTCCCGTTTAAAATGAAAGGGAAACCAAAAAAAGGTATACAATTAATAATAATAATGACATTTATTAGTATTATATGTTTGTATTTCTCACAATCATTATTACAATACGATGAGGGGTAACACGTAAGAATGGCTTGAGATTATCACGAAATCTATGATACTGAATTTTAAATAATTGAGAATTTACTGTGGTTGAAAATTTAGAACAATTTGATGACCACACGATTAATTATAGAGATAGCTGATTTTCAAAGTGAGAAATTTGTTACAATACAAAACATCTGATAAGACGTATACAATCACTGCTTGCTTATTTATTTTAAAATATCTAAAAAATATCGTGTATGTGTCTAATGTGTCATCAACAACCCATAATGTCCCACTGCTGGGCTCGGGTCTCCTCTCAGGACAGGGTTAAGGCCATAACGTTCCTTATCCTTATCCCGTCCGTTTCTATTTTGTAGTAATAAAGAATAGTATTATAGAAATAGGTTCTATATCTACTTCCAATATTTTCATAGATCCGGGCAACAAACAATCCATTTACTAATGAAGGAACTTTTTAGAAATATGTTTTCTTTAATCGTTAGTCAAGGACTTTATCAACATGTAAAATTGCCGATGAAATTATTACTTTGCAAATACCTGATAATTTGTATGTACCCGTAACTTACCAAGTACTAAGACAACTTCAACATTAATTTTTGCACTGCGTTCGCAAACGTTGAGGTCTTACATTCCTGATAGTCGATTAGATTTCATTATATATACTAGTAAAGGTCAAACTCAGGTTCAAAAATAAAGATACCAATATCGTTGACAATGTCAACCATAAAAATTACTGGAATTTTCTTGGCCTTTATTCCACGTCAAAGCGTTTAACGAGGGCTCTGCAAGGCTATGAATAAAATAATAATTTAAGAGCAATGGCTGTCATATCATTAAGATTACTGTTGCGATGACCTGCATTTCTCCCTCACTTTAAATGAACGTGTGTAAATAAAAAGCTTTAACTCACATTTCATATGCTTTCTTAAAGCTTGAATTAATATGTCGGACTTTTTACTGTTTAGTTGCTTAAATTTAACACAATCCCCAAATCGTTTTAAAGACAGTTTTTATACACTTTAGTGCCACGACAAAGCGAGACAGGCTACAGTTACTATCATACCATACCATACGGCTACTGCTAAATACCAGTACCTACAGATTGCGACCAAGCATTGATATGACAAAACTTACCTACTACGCAGCTGAGCTAAGTTTGCACCTCACTGGAATGCAGCGCCCCGCCCACTTCCCCGTTCAATTTCCCGTGTTCGCCCAATCGCATCATTTATTACAAAAATTACTACAGAAATTTGACCTTTTTTACTACAGAAATTTGAATTTGAATTTTTTTACAAAATGTCGGCTAGACATTTTGTAACAAACATTCGTTTAATTTTTTTAAAGTCGAATTTCAATAGCGCATTCTTTTTTTGCTTACTGTACCTAAACGTAAGTGTGACAATGTCCGGTCTCCTTCGTGAAGCGAATGATCCGGATGGACTCTCTCCGCGAATGGGACCAGAGGTATGTCGCGGAACCAACGGCTTCAGTCACAAAACTGTTTTTCCCTATTGCGTCCAAGTCATACAGGGTAAATAAGGAACTTCAAAATGACCAAGAAGGTAGTTCAAGCAGTAGCGGGGCACGATGGGTTCTCCGAGTACTTGGTTAGGTTCAAGTGCAAGGAGAACCCATCGTGTATCTGCGACCCTGTAATAAGTGCGTCGGTGTTTAATTTACGATTGGAATGCTCAGTACACGGAAAAGTGTTGTCCCATGTAGGATTTGAACCCACAACACTTGGCGCATTAGGAAGCGGTGTGGCAACCACTGAAACCACTAAGCCAACCGTGTAGTCAAACATTAGATTTGGAAAGCGAAATTAATATGAAATTGACCAGAGACACATTAACAATTATGATGACAGACAAGAAAATGAGAGACCTGTTCTTGGGGTATTGCACAAAAATTATAAAAATAGTAAATAAACAAAATACAACGTACGAAAGAGGATAACTACTAAATATAGTATTGTATATATAGTGTAAGAAAGTAGAAATAAAAGCAATTATAATAGCTAAGAATTAATAGTAAGATAGCGTATGGCAATGTTAACATTTTATTTTAAATAAAACAGATAACGAAAAAATTGTAATACCGTAAGAATCACTTGTGACATAGAATAAGGATATGTAAAGAAATAAAACAGATTTGAATTATTGAAACCCAAATGATCCCTAACAGACCAGGAATGAAAAGTATGAAATAGATACATAAAATTAAGAGAGGAATACATGCGAGAACTGTTATGGTACTAGAGGACAGGGATGAAAGTATTAGATTAGGAATAAAGCCCCCTAAGGGCAGGATTGAGAAACTGCTGATGGAAAGAGATAAAGAGTAGTTTCCCATAGACCCTGGCTGTCACTTGCTAGGGGTAGTAGATAAATAAAAATAAAAAAACCCTAAAGACATATAACGTAAACGTATGACGTAATTGACATGAGGTGCAAACTTAGCTTGGCTGCGTTGTATTTAATATCAGTGACTTATCGCGACAGTTCTATTAAGCTGTGCATTTGGGACAAAACCCAAAATGTGTAGAATTTGTACGTGCTCGAAAATTCAATACTACATTTTGACGATGTCAATGGAATATAGTTTGTAAATAAATAGCTACGTAATTCAGATGAAATTTCTAAAGGACATTACCCACGGCTATTGCCGTATTCCAGTAACGTCTTACAGTTTTGTACCGGTAACGGATCCATCGTTTGCAGTTCAATTGCTATTAGTGAGTACAATCTCTATGCTAAAATGAAATGTTTGGAAAATGGTGTTTGTGCAAAAGTTGTGTCAGAGCAAGTTCTTAAGCACCACTATTAAAAGTTTGCAAGCGCGTTCGACATTTAAACAGCTTCATGTCTGCGAACATTTACCTAACGATTATTATTAGGCACTTCTGTAAAACTTAATGACGTTAGATGTCACTTACTGTACAAATTCAGTAAATACCATAAGCTCCTGGACAGCCCAGCAGAACTTCTAAATTAGGTTTATAAGTTTTGTTATTTGAAAATGAGTACGTTTAAACAAGGTACGAGTTGGGTACAGCCAAATAAGCCTACTTCAAATGAAACAATCTAATGAGGGTAGGTGGCCACCTACCCTCATTAGATTGTTTCATTTCACTTTCAATTAAAATTACGTATAAGCTGTCCACCAGTGTTATGAAATAGTTAATGATGATTGCGATTTAAACACGGTTATGTAAATTTTATTCTATCCATCTACCATTACATGCTTTGATTACAAATAGACACCTGTCTCTTTCCCCAGTTGTAGTTAGTGTAATGTCAATAAATACGTTAAGAAGTGATGGATATTCACACGGGTTGCTATTAATTGATGCTAACATTCTTAATCTATATATATAAAATTCTCGTGTCACAGTTTTCGTTGCCATACTCCTCCGAAACGGCTTGACCGATTTTGATGAAATTTTTTGTGCTTATCCGGTATCTATGAGAATCGGCCAACATCTATTTTTCATCCCCCCAAATGTTAAGGGTGGACCACCCCTAAATTTTTTTTTTTATTTTTCAGACAAAATTTTTTGTTTTAATTTTTTTATGATACAGCATACAAAAATACCTACAACCATAAATTTTCACCCCTCTACGATCAACCCTTATTTTTTAATAGCCATTTTAGTTATTTAATCATTTTTCCTCTCCGGTCGAAAACTGATCAATCGTCATTTAATTAGTTATCCCCGCCAGATGTCTACAGGTGTCATTTCTGACCCAGTAAACAGCACGGAGTAGGGATGAGAACGAAGCCGGTCTCCTTTCTTTCTCACTCCCTACACAGTTGTTGGCCATCATTATTGTTTATGCATCAAGTGTATTAGTAACGTTGACAATTATTATTTTGCTATCTCAGTGTAACGCTCATATTAACTTTTAATCATTCCTATTTTATAAATAATAATTAAATTATCAATTTTGAGTGTATTTTGCTCGATTAGTTAATCAAGTG
>PKRV01000248.1:19363-70703 GCA_003709505.1 Hyphantria cunea
ACCAATCTCGAATCCCCAGGAATAGACAAAAATTCATGAATTTCAGTTCAGCCGTTTAGGAGGAGTTTAAGTCATATCCACACGCACAGAAGATTTATATATATATTAATAAGAATAATCTAGTACATATATTTGGTTAGTTTAGTTACCAGAACCCAAACCCTCTTTTTCCCTCAGCCTGAAAGCGCGGCAATTCGCTTTTGACTTCTAAGTTGCAGGCTTTTGTGGGCGGAGGTTGTCACTTACCATCAGCACCGTAGCTAAGTTGCGTTTGGCTTCGCCATAGTCGGGTAGACTTATACAAAAATTGATATACATCCCTTATTACCAAAAAGTAATGCTTTGTACAGAAGTATTAAAAAGGAGTTCAAAAGGAATGAGTAAAATAAGAAAATAGTAGGTACCCATTGATAATAAGAAATATAATTATTAGAAAAACCTATGAGAATATCGATTTTGGAACAATGCGGTTAGCCTATCAAAGAAAGTGGCATTCAAAAAGGCTTTAGGTCCGCTTCCGTCTTCTTTCGTAAGAAATTCTCACTAACCTACCTTCATAAGGGGTCTGATACCACACATTTTTTGGGTATGAATATCTAATGATAAGCATTTTGTGACTGAACTGCTCAAATCAGTCAATCAATCACTGCAAAGAGAAAGAAAACTTCATACAAACCCAATACCAACTCAATTGACCAGTGTAGCATAGTTGGCCAAAGCTCTCAAAAGAGGCCTATGTCCAGCAGTGGACCATTATATACTGTTGATGAAGCATTCGGGTATCTATAAATAGCCATTGGATTAAGAATGGACACGACACTGAAGGAATCTTTGAGGCCTTGCCATACTAAGAGCCACTTGTACTAATTCAACTTAATTAAGTTAGTTAGTACTTTAATTAATTGAGTTACATGTGACCGATTTTGCCGTATAGCATTTTCAAAGGTTTAAAATAATGGAATAAGTACAAGTGCATTTCAATCTAGAATGCATTGCAACAAGTTCAATCAAGTGCTGACAATGGAGAGTATAAATTTAAAATAATAATAATAATCATATCAACTTACGATCATCATTTTTCAGATTATCCTTAATTAGGAGATTTTGGCCTGTAAAGGGTGGTGAAATTTAGTATTCTTAATCACTTTCCATATGAACATATTAAGTCATTTTATATGTTTTTTAAGGACTTCACAAGTCAACAAAAAAATTTGAAACAAGTTCTCGTAGTAATAAAAGTCTTTTACTATAACTGGTAAAATTCCTGCCACTTTCTATATCAAAATCAGAATAATGACATAGGCTTTTCCTTAGCTAATCATAGCAAAATTAGTTTGAAGGTATGTTGTGTAGATTAATTAACTACTACAATAGGATATTTATTCTTACATGTAAGTCATACACTTTATAAATAAAACAGTTAAGCACTTTGCCATCTTCATATCCAATTTAATCATACAGTAGGATTATGATAAGGTTACAATACAGATCCATCAAATTGTATGGCTAAAATATCTGGAGTTCGTAGTAAGGCAGAGCTCATTACCACATGAGAAGGTGTCTTCAAGTTTTTTACAAAGACTTCTGACCCGTCAGGTTTCCACCCAGCAAATGTAGCATTTAATGATGTATTTTCATAGGTAAGGATATTGCAGGGATTACCTGAATATGAAATAAATATTATTTAATGTCCTAATGTTATAAAAATAGTGCAAGAAATCTAGGAATATGGTAAAAATATGAAAAAAAATCTATAGTGGGTAGGTACTAGATCACGACGAAATAAGTGATTTTGAACGGAAATATACTGTAATTGATGTGTAATATTTTGTCACAAAACTTACAATCATGTATACTTACTTATTTCAAAGAAACTACTTACCACTTAATTCATTTACTGTTCTTAAGAAGGTCTCTCGGAGCTTTGCTCTAGCTTGCTGTTCCCTTGCTGTTTTACTAACGTTATTATCTCTGTCCGTTGTCATGTTTAATGAATCAAATTGATGACAAAAGTATTTTAAATGGTTTTAGAAATTTATACCAACACAAATAGGTTGGAAAAATGTTAATTTAGTGCCAATTTACTTTACAAGCGCAATGTTTTTGTTTTGATATCAGTTGTTGACTTGACAATTGACAATGACATTACAGTTGATAAAGGTTTACGGCTCTGGGTTCTAGTCCTTATAAGCCAGATGGTTAAGTGTCTTTTAGTCGGACTCACAGGGTGCCAAAATTCTTAATAAATTATAACCTAATTAAGAATTTTTTCAAGTATCTTTGAAATTGCAGGCAGAACTGAGATAGGCCTGTAATTATTGACGCTGTGCCTGTCCCCACTCTTGAATATAGGATGAACAATTGCCTTTTTAAAGGCTTTAGGGAAACGGCCAGTTGAAAGTGAAATATTGCAGATATGAACAATTACCGGCACAAGGGTAGGTAAACAACACTTCATTTAACTTACGACAATAGGACCATATATCCGGTTATATAATAAGCTATGAGAAACCGCCGCAGTTTACAGACGTTGACCACGTTGCATTCTCTTCTCCACTCTCCTGAGTTAGGAGTCATAACTCACCAACTTACCTAACATCTCACTTACAATATCTCTGCTCTGACCATGACAGACATCTTCACTCCTCCGATAATCTCCTCCTTCTTTGTCCTTCACATTCCTCCCGAATTATTAATTCTTCCTTCAACTTCCAAGTTGTAAATCTTTGGAACGCCTACCCCTTAGATATTAGGTCGTGTACCAGCCGAATAAAGTTCAAGATTGGGGTGCGCAATCACTACTGAGATTTGTTGACGAAGTCGTCGGCATAACTTTTTTGTTCATTTATCATTGCATATGTTTGTATGTATTTTTTCCTATATCTTATATGAATGTATGTATATGTGTGTATTATGTTTGTATATGTATATATGTGGGTGTATGTATGTATATGTGTGTGTGTATGTATAAGTATATAAGTATGCAAACGTATATGTGTGTATACGAAGATTGCATTTATGATATTTATGTTACTTAACAATATCTTCATGTAACTTGAACAATAATATCACTTGCTTCCATAATACACCTGCTACATGCAGCTCTGCACTTCTCAAAGATTGATTGGAAGATAATGCCCATGGCACTATTTTTACAGTCAGTTTTTTCATTTCTTTTTTTATTTCCAATCTTTTACAATTTCCGACTTCAAAGCCCACAGGTGTTGTACTGCGTCCCTCTCTATCATATGGAATAGTACGCGCCTCTGTCTTACATTTAAGACAAATTGATGTTTATCCGCGTCTAGTAGATGCAACTAAGTAGCAAGTTTTGCAAAGCGCCATATTCAAATTATAGTTTCGGCAAGATTGTGAGTAAACATCCCTTCTATACAAATGTATTAATATTAAATTTTGAAGGACAACAATTATTGTATTGCAGTGCCCCGTACCTATGTACTTTGCTATTTTAACAAGTTTTAACTAAACAAGCAAAATAACATGCATCTGTTAGTATCAAGTTGGAAACAATTATAGGTATAATTAATATTTATATTTTTCTATATTAATATTTATAGGTAGGTATTATATAGTATGGAAAAGATGTGTTAAGGCACATACTACAAAGGTGTGTCTTGACAACGTTTTTCATTAAATAGGCATGATGACGGTAACCAAGAACCACTAAAATGATTAATACGTATTTATTTGCATATTTACAGCGACATTAATAATTAATTAACATAAATAAAACTACAAAATACCTATAGCAATTCATTATGATAAGTTGACCACCAGTCAGAGCAAGTTACGTCACGTGTCAATTTTTAATTTAAAATTTAAATTACATTTTTTTTCTAATATAAATTTATTGTTAATAGAAATATATATTATTTTTGACAATAGGAAATACTTCCGAACGTCATAAAACAGTTTTTCATAATTGGTCATCATGCCAAATATATACATTACATTTAAACAATAAATAATGTAGGCACTTAACTATCACAAATTAAGGGCAATTAGGGTATTTAGTTAAGTGCCTTTTTCTTCTCTTAAAAGCTTTTTGTTTATTTTGCTTGATTTCAACAGATAATGAAATAAAAATCAGAGTAAAATTAATGCTTTATTTCTTCAATTTCTACCAGTTCATTCCCATTCATACACAATAAAATCGCATTAACATCATTACGAACAAAATAAAAATAATTTGATAAATACCTGAACGGCTCCTCAGAGGAAACTGGTTTACAGAAAAAAATAGTGTTCCTTGCTATGGAACAAATATCAGTGGTGTGACTACACTGTTACAAACATTTACATCTAATCGCAAAAAAATTAAAAGTCAATGTAAAGTGGGACTTTCCACTACATGCATTTTATTAACCAATAGTATCGGTGCTAACATTAACTTCCTTATTAATATCCGTGACTATTCTATGTCACCTCGAAACCGATGGACGAATGTCGATAGTTCTGGAACGCAGTCGCACCCTCTCCTCTTCTGTACGGTTTGCTTAAGTTCAAAAGTACCTCATTGATGAGCAGCGCAGCGCCAATCGCACGCAGTTCTTCGTCTAATGCTTTCCAACTGAAAAGTCCATGGAGCAAGCTAGTAACAGGTACTCAGCAGCAGTTTTATGGAACTGAATTGTGAATGAAGAGCAGATACAAATATATGTAAGTAAAGTTTTAGGTGTTACAGGTCATAAAACTATCTGGAATATTTTCACTAACAATTCATTTCCATTTGGATTTTTTATTGGGATTCAGGTTAATTATGAGTGTGCATGGCAACAGGTTTTGATTACAAATTTATTAATAAATATATATCACGAATTATTAATAATATTTTTTTATTAATAGAAACAGAATTCTCAGATAACCTGATACCATGCAGAGCATTGTTTGGGTACCTGGAAATACACAGTAGATGATGTGATTACAGCATCCATTTTTTGTGAAATAGCGAGCACGGAATTTGCTCTCCATTTTTCTCCGTTACATAGCAATAATCATGTAGATTATGTAAAAATAACTAAAAGAAACATTTTATACGTTATACATCTCCTCGGTACAAATTATTTTCAGCACCTACTGCAAGTTACACTCAATTTATTCTTCCAAATAGTCATAGTTAATTCGCCCACAAAACCTTATGTCGGTATAACCTAACAAATACCTGGCATCTCAATCGCGATCGGCATCAATCGACTGGCGAGAAATGACGAAGACAAAACATAACATCTTCAAATACCTCAAAACGACGTCGAGTCGACCTCCATGTGTCGAGAACTTACTAGAAGATCGTCAACATTCTCAACTTCCAATGTTTACATCAGAAATGAGAGTTATGTTGTTAGCGATCAACAAATAAGTATTCTGCCATAGTCGAACCACGGCAACTATTCAAAATACCAATCAAATACCTGCCAAGTCCGTCGGTGTGACGACAACTACCGAATCGAGAGTACAATGGGTGTCAATACTCCCCATATGTTTGCCATTTACCGAAGTAATATTTTGGTATGCTACATATAAGCTGTAAAACAAGTGTTCACTTTATTACTTGTAAAAGTCTCAACTTTCAGAGGACGAAAGTATACAGTGTAGGAACATAAAAATATAGTTGATTAATAGTTGCCAAAAGTATTAATGAGGACGGGGTACGGGTGGTGTAGTACTAATGTAGAAGTCCTCGATGTGTACGTCATGGACGCTTCACAAATTATAGGGAGGATTGTGTACTTGATATACTTACCGGTTTCAGGCGCATTTGTGATACCTCAGTCATATCGCTAATGGCGGTCGCGCGAACGTCGACGCGAGCGCTCGTGAGATGATCCTAGAACAGAATACAATGCTATGAATTGAGATTTTTAGGGAAAGAGAAGGGGTCTAAACGGTCGCCACGCTGTTTTCTAATTGTTTTCAGAGTCTGAATTTTCATTTTGTCAGTTTTATGTATGTTTGTAAAGTACCCCACGACACAGAAATTATTTAGAATGCGAGTCGTCATTATATAAAAAAAATATATTAGGAATTATTAATATCTATTATGTAGGCACGATGACAGTAACTTAGAACCACTAAAACAATGTATTTATCTGATAAAATGGGGTTCACAGAGTTATAAAAATCGTATTTATTTTCATATCTAGAGAGTTAACTGACAAAAATAAAACTACAAAATATAGCAATCCGCCATGTTAAGCTGAACACCAATCGGAGCGAGTTACGTGACGTACGTTTAAAGGTCATATTGTTCGGATAAAATCGATGATCACTTTACTGTTTTGAAATAAGTGGAAGTTTGAAAAGAGTGTTAATTGCAAATAATTGACACTCGTTGACAAATGATGACGTCGCGTCTGTCACAAAAGACACCATGACATCATCGTGCGTTTTGCTGTAGATTTTAAACTTAAAATTTAAATCGCATTTTTTTCTAACAGAACTTTATATTTTGTAGAAATATAATTGTTTTTGACAATAGGAGAGACTTCCGAGCATCATAAAACAGTTTTCCAAAATTAGTCATCATGCCTATTAAATAGGCCGACAAAAAGGCCGGTGTTGCAGAGGAAATTGCTTTTTTCGTTGCTTTCGTTCACCAGCAGTCCAAATCGCCCTCCTCCTTATTCGGGGATGGCGGACTGGGGACGCACTACTGACTCTCAAGTGGCATATGTCCCTGGACTGCGGTAGTCGTTTACCAGATCAGGTACTGTAGATGCTACAAGAGAACTAGACGCTCTCCGCCCCCGTCCAGGGGACTTAGGACATAAAGGGGAATAATTTTTACATTATTATATAATCCATACTAACTTTTCTCCTTGCGATGCTTGCGGTCGCGCTCGCGGTCCCTGTCCTTGTCACGATCACGCTCCCGTTCCCTGTCGCGGTCGTCATGGCGGCTCGGCTTCTCGCGGCTCCTAATGAAATTAATAAATGATAAAATATCTTATATTGAGATCAAACATCAGACACATACAAACGACAAATATTTTAATAAGTATTTAATTTTAACTCACCTATGACTATCCCTGTCTCTCTCCCTTTCCCGTTCCCTGTCTCTATCCTTTTCCCTGTCCTTTTCTCGATCCTTTTCTCTATCCTTTTCTCGTTCCCTATCTCGTTCACGATCTCTATCACCACGATCGCTACGATCTCTGTCACGTTCACGGTCACGCTCCATGCGCTCTCGGTCGCGCCGATCAGACCCGAGACCCCCACTACGAGCACTGCGATCTCTTTCTCTTTCCTCTCTACGCTTTCGTTCTTTTTCTTGTTGCTCTTTTTCACGCGATTCGATCATCTCTTCATAAGCTTGACGGAGCTTAAAGTATCTGCAATTATAATATATACAAATGTTATATTTCGATGCTGCAAGACTCAAGTTCTGCAGTAATTGAGCTCATTGTGCTCTATTTTTAGCATAAGTTCCGTTTTTCTTTTCTTATCAATGTGCCACAGTGAAGCGTGGCCAGTTACAACTAGTATATAATAAAGAAAATAGATAGATAATTTTCAGATTTATAACTTGTACCATTGATGTATTATGTATGTTTTTGGTGTAATTTAGAATTTTAAGAGCTTGTAACAAGTATGAACACTGTACAAGAAATTGTAAAAGAACACAAAGAATAACATTTTATTTTAACTTTGTTGGAGACAGTACGATATGAATGTGACTAACCCAACATGTTGTTTCCCAGAAAGGTGATCGTCGATACGTTGTTGAGCGTCGCCAACAATCAAGAACGCGCCGCAAACTGGACATACTTCCATTTGTTTCTCTTGCGCTGCCGCCAATTCAGCCGTCATGGACCAGTGGCTAAAACATAACAAATTGATAGTGAGAAGGTATTGATATTGATCCTGACCTGAAATGTTGACCGGTTTCTAAGGATCAACATTTCTTTTAGTTGAGAAATGCTGTTCGTTTCAGATCAACTGGTTGGAACAAACTCTTTTGTTGTTTACCTATGTAATTCTTTTCTTTTTTCTACTTCCATCCTATGAATATTACCTAATCCACATATAACTGACACAAAGAACACACAAACTCAGATTAATAATTTGTGGAAGCTGCAAGGCAATCTGTTTAACTACAGTGATGATACCCATGACGTGAATAAATTAATAAAGTTAGCCACGCGGTTCTACCCTTTTTTTCCGTGCGGAAATCCCCTCAAATACCATCTCCTGGTGGTATATCGAACTCGATCCGACTAAAGCCGCATGCCAACTGCGGTACTAGAAGCCGTGGAACCAGATATACCCTAGAAAGGAAAAGCCTGGAACCCCAACGTACCTTGGGCCACCTACGGTATGTAGACGGCCCCCTTCTGTGAAAAAACCCGTTGTTTCCGTTGCTGTATTCAAAATGGCGGGGCGCGAGTGCTGTCGAGCTTGAGCACTCCCCATCCAGGCTTGCTTCTGTTAGGGTATATATATGGCCTCATCTGTCACCCTCAAGCTTGCGCTTACGGAGGAGAGAGCATTTTGCGATTTCCGGCGCCTGTGGCGTCTGCGATACCTTCTCCTCCCCCTCCGTTCCAAGCGCTCTCGCTCCGCAACATGGCCACAATCATGTTACCGAGCGAGAGAACCCGCCTCGCCATCGGAGTGGTGACTCAGGTGTTGGATTCTTGCGGATCTGACACAGATGATCTCCGAAGCATACTTTTGCCAGCGAGCAGTGATCACCTGTGTCAGCCGGTATGAGACGGTCCCATGACGGCTCTCGAGTCAATCGTCCATAACGGGTCTTACCACCGCAATAACGGTGTGCCCAGGGGATGGTACTACCGTGTTTCCGTCGGTTGCTGTCGTGTTTCGTTGTAGAGTGCCATTGTCAGCATTTGCAATGAGTATGGTCACCACAACTCTTAGGATTCACAAAACACAACAGTAACAGCACAAGAGTAAAATGAGCTAGAAAGTTGTTTTTTTTTTTACATCATTCACAATTCTTAACCAGGTTTTTATAGTTTTCATTTCCAGCTAACCAACCTGTTCTCTTGTTGCTTAAGTAACTGTTCCTTTTCTTCCTTTAGTCTGTCACAGAGTTTCATAAGCCCTTGTGCTTGTTCAACATCTCCTCTTGTACCAGCTTCTTCAGCCTCTTGCACCAAAGCAGTTATTTTTTCTGATAACAATTGCACCTAAAGCCAAAACAAAAAAAAGGAAGATATTCAAAAAATATTTTCATATTTAAAAATTGATTTATTGATGTAAGCAATGTATATACTTTCATTTGCATTTAGAGAAAAGATGAAACTGTAAGGAAGCTAACTAAAGATTCTAGGTTTTGGAAGAAATAACTATTTCAAAAAATCAATGTGGGAAAAATGAACAGCACAAAATAATTAGTTTAATGATGACACTACAGTAAATCAGAGTGCATGAGTTTTCTTAATAGACCTTGAATATCTACAATCTCTGTCTGTGGATTACATAATAAGTTAACTAGATTAAAATAATTGATTTATTTTCTTTCATTTTAGAGATTATTATGTGAATAAAAACAGTATTACACTGATCCACTTAAAATTCAACAATGGGAAGTTCATTTACCTGCTCCTGATTTTTTTCCGTTTGGGCTTGAGTCATTGGAGGACCTTCAGGTTTGGAATTCATTAATTCCAATCTCTGTTTACCTTTTTGTATTTTTCCTGAAATTCACAAAAGGAATTAACTAAGAATACATACTTTAAAGGGGCAGGAAGAATGTAGTTAATTTTTTAATTATTATAAAAGTTAAGTAACATTGAAGTTAATGAGCAAATGTTCCTAAGTAATTCACACTACCAGTGCAAGGAAGACTCATCAACAGGTTTTTACAGTCAGCTGCTGAACATAAGACTTCCCTTAGAAAGAAAGTTAAGGCCTACTTTACAACTTTGGCTACAGGTTGGCATAGGGTTTGTTTCAAAATTTGGATGGCTTAAGAAAGCGGTTCCCAGATCCCTCCCCTCTCAGGAGCAGAGTGGCACACCGTGTGGTATTAGTCAGTTCGATTCCAAAACACCGCCTCGCCGTATACCCCGGTGGGATGAAAACCCGAGGTTGCCAAAAGTAAAAAAAAAGAAAAATGGTTTGTTCCACATCTATATAAATAAAAATGAATCGCAAAAATGTATGTATGCCCATAACTTTCAATCAACTGCACCTAATTGAATAGTTCTTTTTTCATGTGTGCATGACAAGTGTTGCATAGAAAAATTAAAAAAATATTGTGTATTCATAAAAAAAAAGTTTACGAAAATGAATTTGGTGGTAACAAGTTCCCCGGGTCAGCTAGTTTAATACAATAAAATAAATATTGAAAAGCTTACTTTCCACATCATTAATCATGTGCCGACAAAAGCGTAGAAATTCTTCAACATATTGTGCTTTCTTGTAAGATACCTCGCATTTATCAAATAAAACTTTAACTTCTTCATCATGCACTTTTGGGCAAGCTCCAAGATCTGCTCTAGTATTTACAAACAAATCATGTGGACAAAACTTCACCATGTAATATTTGCAGTACTGAAAAGAAATTGCATGTGAATTCAACTTCAAAAGAAAATAACAACTAAAATGATGTCCATAGGTGACATTATTAGGTCACTTATCGGGCAGCAACAGAAACATTGGGGTTTCCACACAGTAAACCAGGTACCCCGAGGTATGTCGGGGCTCCAAGGTTTTCTTTCCTAGGGTGCAGCTGGTCAAGTTCAAGTCTGACATTCCACCAGGAGGTGGTAAACGAGAGGACTTCCGCAGGGGGAATTAACATAGTTAGTTATATGTATATTATATATATTTTTATAAAACTACTCCTACCCTAGGAATACATCCTGAGTCACTCTATATTTGCAAAGGTATAAGTTTAAACTGGCATATCATTTTTAAATGTTATTGGAAATTATAATAAATATATTTGACTGTCTCGGTGGCCCAGCAGTAGCGTATGCGACTGCTGTTCCTCAGGTCTCGGGTTCAATTCCCAGGTCGGATCAAATGTTTGTATGATCTGCAAATATTTGTTTCGGAGTTTGGGTGTTTTCTATGTATGATATGTACATATTTACAAAAAAAAAAGTATATAAGTATTATATCAGTTGTCTAGTACCCATAATACAAGCTCTGCTTAGTTTGGGACTAGATGGCGTTGTGTGTTAAATGTCGGAAATATTTATTATTAATTCTTTTTATCTTTATAACTAGATCTTATAGCTTCCGTTTTAGTGTATTACATTTTCTAGTAATTTTTTCAGCCAACTTCTTTGACATGAGATCGATAGAATTGAATATTAAAACCGTTTGTGTTGCAATCTCTTTTAACCATTCATGAAACATATAGCCTAAGATCGGATACAATAAACATAAACAATCTAAGCACGATTTATTGTAAAATAGTGAATTCATAATGTGATATGTTTAAATATCAACATGTATTTAACCTACAAGATAACACGAGACTGTTAATCAATTGATCTAAAACGAAAGATTAGTTATTATTCACGTGAATGCATGTTTAAAAATAGATGATCCTATAAACTATAAAAAGACTCAGTTATGACTATGACTATTAATTTGTCTTACCTCGGGATCTTCCCAATTTGGCTTCTTGATTTTTTCGTTTGGATTTGTATTACGGTGTCTTCCCATCAACTCATCAAGCAGCTGGGCCGCGGCTAGTACCGCCATTATTGCTACCTTATTAACCGATTCTATTATAAAGTCTAATCTAATCTACCTTATTAAAATATGCAACCAATGCAATACAGTAATTGAACATCAATAATTTTTATCTAGAACACCAACTACGTTAAACCCGTCACCCACGAACGCTCTCTCTCACTCAACTCAACTTCACCACAGATAAAACGTATCTAAAACTCGGCTCAATGTTGCCTACCCGGATTTTTAAAAAGGGTAAACGAGGTGAGAAAAATACATTGTATTTGTAAAATTTGCGTTTGAAAAGCTCGTAGCTGTAAGTACTTTCTTTTTTAAAGTAAAATACTGTACTCAATAATAATAATACTAATACTCTGTTCAAATTAAAGTACCGACCCAGTAACAATTTTTTTCAGTTTAAGTTTTCATCAGATTGTAAGTACTCGTAAAGAGTTGTAGGGCAGAATTTGCAACAGAGAATCTTTCTTACCCTTTTTCTCAAACGTGATGGATATTATACCTTTTCAGCGTGGTAAGGTGTTGAGTCAAGTTATGTTGCTAATATAAAAATTTAAGAAAATGCCGGATCTTCTCATCATCGATCCCACAGTGCCTAAAGACGAAAGTCTTCAATGCGTGCGTCTTACCCGTAATGACCCGGAGCCGAAACGTGGACACTTACGGTTCGACTGGTCCATAAGTTCAAAGTCGCTCAGCGTGCTATGGAGAGGTCTATGCGCGGCGTTTCTCTAAGGGATCGCATCCGAAATGAGGTGATGACAAAGAACCAGGGTCATCGACGTAGCCCACAGGATAAGCAAGCTGAAGTGGCAGTGGGCTGGTCACATTTGCCAAAGAACCGATAACCGTTGGGGTAAACGAGTTCTTGAGTGGAGACCGCGTCTCGGCAAAAATAGTGTAGGACGTCCACAGGCCAGGTGGAGCGATGATTTGCACGGGACGGCTGGCAGGAGCTGGATGCGAGAAGCCATAGATCGAACTAAGTGGCGTGAAATTGGAGAGGCCTATGTCCAGCAGTGGATTGCGATAGGCTGATGATATATATATATATATATCAAGCATATTGTGTCCTAGACACACGCTATTTGTTACGTGTCATTCAGTTTCACAACACATTATTGTCATACAGTGCTGCATGGAAATATTTCTAAAATCCAATAAAATGCACCATTTTTGATTTTTTTAGTTGTTGAAGATTGGTGTTGAATAAATTTATCGGTGTGTTTTTTTTTCATTATATGGATCTCTAATGAATTATCACGTACTCTGATAGTGTACGTAGGTACATAATTATGAAGATTCACATCGTGCCTCAATAAAACGGCCAAACAGCGTTAATTAAAAAAAAAAGTGAATTGAATAAACCAACATTAAGCAGATACCCAAGATTTTATATAATATTCTACCCAATGGGATAAGTCTATGTGTGCAGCAACGGAATGCTGAAAGCTTAATTATTTATATTAGACTATTAATCAGTGCTATTAATTACGAAAATTAATTTAAAATAAAATATAGAGCCGACTATATCTACATTTAATAAACAGTTTCAACGGATTGGAAAGAATAGATGAGAGAGAAAAAAGTAATTGAAAACTTGACGCTGGCGAATACATAGAAGTGCTACCCAAGTTCTTCTGCAACAGGAAGAGAACAAAAAAATCATCACACAAATCCGAGTATCTTAACCATTCGATCCATAGAGAAAAACAATTTGACATCAGCAGATTTAGCTATCAACACGAACGAAACCTCCAAGTGGCAGTTCAAGTTCCTATAAATTTTTCATTCAGTCAGTCAAGTCACTTATTGTTTTGGTTTTTATAGTGTTTGTAATATTTTATTGTAAATGTATAGAAAGTGAAGTCAAGACAATAGTATATTCCTTAGATTGGTATAATACTTTTATGTTACCTAAGATTAAAAATTAAGTGTTTTGAAGATGGGTTCTTTATTTGGTAAACCTAAAAAACCCGTGAGTAGAGTTACAGAACAAGATAAGGCTGTTCTTCAATTAAAGCAACAGAGGGACAGGTTGAAGCAATACCAAAAGAAAATAGAATTAAACCTCGAAAAAGATAGACAATTAGCGAAGAAACTTTTAGCCGAAGGGAAACGCGATAGAGCGAAACTGCTCCTAAAAAAGAAAAAATATCAAGAAAATCTTCTACAGAACACTGATAGTCAACTTGAGCAATTAGAACAGTTGACCCATGACCTAGAATTTGCACAAATCGAAGTCCAGGTAATGTATTCCATGTATAAGTACCATTATAGTATATTTTGACTTGTGTTTATCTTTGTACAAGAAGGCAAATATATGTGGAAAATTAAATAAGCTTCATTGTTATGTATCATCATCAACATCCTTTAACAATCTACAACTGTACATAGGCCTTGCCTTAGGAAAGAAGCCTTCTTAAACAAACTTACTTTCATGCCTAATTTGTTGTTATATTTTTTTTTAAATTAATCACACATATTTAAGTCCATTACTTAAATATGTGTTATTATTTGAAAAAAAATTATTCAATAATTACCTGCGAAGGTTAAATATAATAAAGTTTGCTTTTCTGTTTTAACAACAGGTTTTTAACAACTATTATTAGCTCAACCTATTTGTTTAATAACCAGTTGGTTACACACAATATTTCTCAACTCATTTATTATTTCATTATATAATTCCCAAAAATTATGGGAAAATAAAAACCGAAAAGTTTGACAGGATCTGTTATTTTACCTAATAATTTAAAAAGAAAATGTTTTCAAGTTGTTCTAGTACATACATATTAGTATGAATCAATAATTTTATGTTAGTAACAATCAATTAATTTATTTACACGTATAATTTAATGTTTATTTCTTTTGTGACTTCCAGGTTCTTGATGGATTGAAAACAGGAAATGTAGCTTTAAAGAAGGTACATGATGTATTAAATATTGATGAAATTGAAAAGATTTTGGATGAGACTAAAGAAGGCATAGATAAGCAAAGGGAAATAGATGATTTAATCTCTGGTCAGCTAACAGAAGAAGATGAAGAGGCTGTTGAAGCTGAACTGGAAGCTATTCTAGATGTTAAGAATCAGCTACCAGAAGTGCCCACTGACAATCTCCCTGAGGTTATCGAAGAAGAAAGAGATCATGAGAAAAAGAAAGTTAAACTAAGTCCAAAAAAAGTTGCTCTACAAGCTTAAGTTAATATGGCCATAGATATTGTATATAAGTTTAAAAGTATAATATATTTTTGAATCATTACATTTCAATCAAAAAATTAACTATTCTCTCCTTGTCTACTAGGAATTACACTGCTTTACAACTGGAAGTCCTACCTGACTTCTTGTGTGCATCTTCCTTTCCTCTTTAGCAATTCATACTAGAGAAGAGTCGAAGGGTCAATCTGAAAGTGAACATAGCGAAATCGCCCTTGACCCTATGCCTGCCAATTCTCACGAATATGCGCACATTTGTGGAACTTTACTTTGAAGACTTTGAAGCTTTGCATTAGAATTAACACTTACTTCCTATGCTGCAACTAGGAAATGATCAGGAGGTTACTCGTAGGGACAAATTTTGATGAGACATAGGGTTAGTGCATAGCAGATTCATGCTCAAATTAAAATTGTACTAATATAATGAACTCTGCTGCAGACCTACCACTACTGGCGTAATAAAATTAAGTATTTCACTGAAAAACAGACTTCCGTAGTATTGTTTTATATTTTGGGTATCTGTGTCTTTTATTAGTCACTCTTGACACTAAACTTATGATAATATTTGCATTATTTTACTCAGTAAAGTGGAAGTTATAAGATCACTTGATACCACTTATCAGCTTCTACACATATATAATTCTACTGGTAATTGTAAAATTTTGATGGTCACAAAATTGGGATAAAAAAAATATTCTATTTGTGTAGAAAACCAGAAAAATGTTTTAAACAAATACGTAATTGATTAAAACATAGGTAAGTTATTTATTGATCGGCTCGATCATGGTGGCACGTGTTAAACAATTTTTACGTTGCTTTGTGGAAGTCAACACCATAAAAAAATCGTGTCGAGTCTCTTTCTATAATAATGCAGCAACAGTATGTGTTTTCCAGGTATCGTATATTTCATGGATGTTAGGGTGGCGATCATTAAATGACACCTATCGAATTTGATTGATTTGAACATTTGATGCATTTGCAAGTTTTTTATTTTTTTTTGTTATATTTAAGCTGCCAAAATGACTCTGCCCTGCCTGATGGAAAGCATGAGCAGAATCCAAGAGTGGTGGTCACCATCCTCAATGCGAAAAAGAACAATGCAGCATGGGTCACCACACTATGGCGGCCTGGGGGGAAAGGGGATGGTGAGGGGGATAGGGGGCGTTGGATTGGGGTATGGGCCTCCGGTATCCTCACTCACTCGATGAAACACAGCGTAAGCGCTGTTTCACACCGGTTTTCTGTAAGCCCGTGGTATCACTCCGGTAGAGCCGGCCCATTCATGCCGAAGCGTGGCTCTCCCACGGTATGAGTGCTGTCTAGCGTTTCGTAAATCCATCAAATACTTTAGGTAATGGAAATGAAACACAAGTTTGTTACTTTAAAATCAACTAAGCTCCATTGCTATAAGAAAAATCATACAGACACTAGATACCTTCACATTGCAATTTGCGTCGAATCATTATAAGCAAAATATGTACAAACTTATTATTTTATATTAAGACTTTCTTTATCCCGCGGTTGTTGGTGTGCCTTTACAACAGCCACGGCTTTTATAACAGCAAAAGGTCAAGGCATTTAAAAAAAGGTCAAAGTTATCATCAGCAATCTGCCAGTAAAAGTTCCATCAAAGTCAGTAAGTAGTCTTTCATTTGTTTTTTTATAAAGAACTCGCGACTTTACAAACATTCATGAAACGGACACAAAGTACACACAGACTTAGAACAACAATTTATGGATCACACAAAGTGTTGTCCCAAGTGGGATTTGAACCCACAACACTTGGCGCAGTAGAAAGCGCCGTGACGACCGCTTGAACCACTAGGCCAACCGTGCAGTCAGATTAACAGACACGGAGACAAAAAAAAAAAGATATTTTGATGCAAGATCCCTATGTAGGTTCCGTTCATATGCATTAAGTGAAAAACGGTTTATTTGAAATCACAAACAGGCTCTTCAATTTCATTTATTTGAAGCGCCTGTTTGTGGTATTGGTAAATAAAACCACTACACAGTTAGTTTCAATTTTTAATCTCATTCATATCAAATTAATGAACATAATTTTAGATTTTAGTATGCTATTGTGTCTAAGGAATTAGGTTTCCTATAAAATATAAATTAGCGTGGCACCATTAAAGATAAGTTACCGATTGGCTCTGATATAAATTATCTCAATGATTTTCGCACCTAAAATCCTACTATACCGTACGATTCTGAATCGTTACATTACCGAACTTTTCATTAGATAACATTTATCAATTCAGCCAATATTAACATAAAATGATATTTTATTAGTCTTAATTTTTCTACTGAATACAACTACATATATATATTCAAATTTATCTATGTACAGGTAAATATAGACTAATATTTTATTACAAGCGGCGTAATTACAATTATAGCCTTGTAAGTGATTATAACACCACTTTAGAGGCTGATATTTCTAAGCTAAGCATTACATTCACCATTACCTCTATAAATCTTCTTATAAAAAAGTTAAACAGATTTATCACACTTGTACTGTACAAACATGGCAAAGAATAATTATTACCTAAGAGCTGGACTCGATCAAGATATATTTTCGTTCAAATTTATTCTCCTGAAAACTGGCCTTATTACCATTACATCGTTTACAAATACAATTTTAAGATAATATTTAATGTTCATTAGTTTTGGGGAAACGTTAAGAGGATGATTTTATTCATAACTCTCGCATTGATCTGGTCCCTGTTTCCTAATTGGATTATGTTGTTTTACATTATTACATTATTATTACTGCAATAACTGAATTTTATATTAATTGCCTGTTGGATACAAGCCTCACTATGGTATGGTATTCAATAATACCAATTTTTACTTAACAATCTGCTAAATAAAAACAATTAGTGTGTTGCATAAAATTATGACTTCAGGTAAATTTAAAAAAGGAATGTTACTTTTAATTTTAAAATTCACAAGGGAAGTCAAATATAAATTTAGAATATATTTTATATGTATACATGTAAGTCTAAAACCATTTGTAAATTTCTAATTAAGTCGAAACAAATCTGGTAACAAAAACCATGATAAAACATATTAAAATAAAACGGAAATATTTCCAATGGTACTTTAACATTTGTAGGTATACAAACACAGCTGGGATATGTCACTGCAAATAGTATGCTGTTAGATATCATTAAGTATTTAACTCTACAAAGTATATAACTCAATTAGTAGCTGTGAAATATCACAAAGATATACTTTATTTTTACATATCTTTACATTGCCCTAGTTCTATTTACAAAAAATATATCCTTTACAATATAAAAATGATACTTTACATTTGCTATTAGACGATGATAAATATTCAACACTACAAAATATTCTGTAACGGAAGTCACTTCTATGATATCACTATAAGTTTCTCGTAACTTTTAAACTATACGACTGAAGAAACTGAACAATCCTCGGTTACTGTCCAATGTCCACAATTACACTACAAAAACTGGAGAAGTAGCTATCGGAAGAACTCGTAATGGGAAAGCGCGACGAATCGCCGTAGACTAGTTAAGTTAATAAGTTTTCGAAACGTCCGAAAAAGTCTTTTAAAGAGAAGGGTAAATATAACACAGGTCGTACAAGAAACGTAGACTAGCTGTCGCTGCGTAGCTGACTCTCGGTCAAACACTGATATTGTCGTGGCTCGTCGAGACCGGCGATGGAGTGTTCGGGGGCGAGGCGTCATAGGCAGGCGTTGGGCCCGTCTAGAGGAGGCAGCGACAGGGCCGTGTGCTAGTAGTTGACGGTGACGGGGTGGTGCGCCAGGCCGGCGGGCGCGTGGTGCTGCGTGCCGTGGCTGAACGAGCCCGTCGCCACGCCACCGCCCGTCACCACGCCCGCGCTAGACGTACCCACTCGTACTTGCTACTCATATATATAAATATATAATAATAATGATTTATTTGCTCACCAAAACCGAAATACAATAAATTAGATTACAGAACAACAT
This sequence comes from Hyphantria cunea, assembly GCA_003709505.1. NCBI lineage: Eukaryota > Metazoa > Arthropoda > Insecta > Lepidoptera > Erebidae > Hyphantria > Hyphantria cunea. The sequence continues at coordinate 38,260 of PKRV01000248.1, forward strand.
TAAATATAATAATAATATATATTTATCAAAAGCCTTTTATAGTTTACTGAAAATAGGTGCTCTATCGGTAAAATGGGCCGTCTCAAGTTTTCCTTTTCACGTTTTTCGTTTTGTTGTCACATGTAGCATGTTTTTTTTAAAAATGCCAAAAAAATTTTACTCCTGATGGAAACCATGATACAACAAGATTGTGACCCCCACACTTTAACGGCTCTAGTGAGACGCTTTTTCACGCTCCACATGAAGGATCCGCTTACTGAGCTGGCTAAGTTCGTAACCGTGAGTCGTAAGTACTCTTAGGAAACTCATGGGATAAATAGGGGTAGTGATATTCTCTATTCTTAAGCTGTGCTATTAATACTTGACCCAATAGTTACAGTAGTTATACACACCTGATTTGATATCTGCATTACTGCTGTTGTAGCATTTTGTTGAGTCTGTGTCATATTATTTTCGTCTGGTCTTGTATCAACAGAAGTCCTGTTTGATGAAAATAAATTTATTGTCATTTGAAAAGACATTTAAAGAGCCTTAAAACTTTTAAAGAATGTTTTCATTATTATTTTGTCCTAAAGTGTGGTGCAGTTTACATATTTTCATGTGTTACCAGCAAGTAGCAGACATTCTTGACTGCCTCGGTGGCGCAGTGGCAGCGTGTGCGACTGCTGTGCTAGAGGTCTCGGGTTCGATTCCTGAGTCGGACCAAATATTTGTATGATCTGCAAATATTTGTTTCGGAGTTTGGGTGTTTTCTATGTATAATATGTAATATGTAAGTATATATGTATTAATATCAGTTATCTAGTACCCATAGTACAAGCTCTCTGCTTAGTTTGGGACTAGATGGCGTTGTGTGTTAAAATGTCTGAAAATATTTATTTATTTATTTATTCTCTTTCCGTACAGTGTTTTTTAAAATACTTACAATAACTTCTTATTCTGGTTTTTGGCAATATCTTGTGGTGATAATACAAATTTAGAATAATAAAAAATTCTCTAGGTTTACCAAATTTTAAGTTGTTTTTATTTAATAATATCTTTGTGCCCTGTAGACTTGCAGACCAAATCATAAGTAGGTAGGTATACAATATACATCTTAAGGTACCAATGTTTACAAATTAGTACATGCCTGAGAAAAACGAAACTAATAAAAATCTATACTTTTTTAATAATGATAATAATATTTATTCTACCTCTTCATGAAGAAGTTTTTTACTCCTAATAAATAACTTTGAAAAAAATAATGAAACTAAATTATAATGTACAATACAATACTGGCATACGTAAATATTATTAGTATTACAATTGAATATTTACTGCTTTATATAGCCGTAAATATTCGATAGTCATAGTTTATTTCTAGACTTTTAGAACTATGGGATCATAAATGCAAATCAATTTATTTTTATTTAAGCCTATTTTGAATACTGACCTGCTTTCGTGTTTTCTGTCAGGATGCTCAGGCTCTGCCTTGACACACTTATTGCAGTCAGAACAGTCGTCAGGCTCGGGCGGAGTCTCCACACTGGGCGTGGCGCCTTCGCCCTGCTCCGTGTGTGTTCGTCTGTGCGTCACCAGATGCCCTGTGATGACAAAACCGTAACAATAATATATATATATTCAGGCCTAGTTATTAGTCGTAGTAGACGTCGTGGGTTTGATTCCCACCCAGGATTGCTTGCATGATGAGTTTTTCAGTGTCAGGGTGATAGCCAAATTAAAATTTTGTTTCGAAAACAGAAAAATAGTTGATCAGTCTTACCTTTACACATGAATTCCTTAGAGCAAACTTCACACCGATATGGCCTGTTACTAGCATTAGCCTTATTGTGAGAGCGTTCATGGAATAAAAGGTTTCCTTTCAAAGGGAACGATTTACCACACTCACCACAAGTGTGCGGCCTCTCTCCACAACTGTGAGATCTAGAAACAGTGCAAACAATTAGCAAAATTCTAAAATTTTATTGCATTACAGGCGTTATAATATAATTAAGCTAGTCAGTTATGCTGGGTCAACATTTTTGGTTTTTAATTCGTTAAATTTTAATGTTTTTTCAGTACAAAAGGTATTGTAAAATAACTAATTTTTGTTGTGCTTATTTAAGAAGATAAATAAATACATACCTCATGTGAGCTACAAGATGTTCTTTTCTGGTGAAATGTTTAGAACAAACTTTACACGCGTGTGCAGTATCGCCAGTGTGTTGTTTCATGTGGTTAGTTAGATGTTCCTTTCGTGTAAACGTTTTCTGACAAAATCCACAACGATGTGGAGACTCGCCAGTATGAATTCTGTAATACATAATGTTAGTCTTGTAATTTCGATGCTTGTAATATATTTCGAATGTAGTGCTATAATAAGTGCCTAATAGACCACCGAGGTTTCTAAAACAATTATGAAATAATTTAATAAGGTACCTATCTATCATTTATATGCAAAAGTTTGTTTTATTTGGATTTCAGAACTTAATTGCCTCTTTAAATTTTGTATACTTATTTTAAGTAATAATAATTAATACACCCTTATATTATAATTCTAAATTAATTCCAAACAACAGCAATTATTCAAACTAGCCGACCAAAACATACGACTAACGCGTCAAGATAATAAGCCCAAAGCCGACATAGTTATAGTTTCAATTTAAATTTAATGTTTATTCATCTTATGTTTGAAAGATGAAATACGTTTTCTTTTGCATACCCTTAAATGAGAAATGTAATGCTTGCTCAATTCAATTTTGGTCGAAATCCTGACGCAAAATTACACCTGTGTTTTAGTGACCAACTCATGTTCGCTCTAATCTAGAATCAAGTTTAGTCGTAATTTCTCGTTTCTTTCATGATAACAATTACAATAAGTATTATACTCAGTTAAAACAATAGTTACCTGACGTGGTTTGTCAAATGTTCTTTTCTTGAGAAAGTTTTGGTGCAGAAGGGACATTTGTGCGGCGTCTCTCCCGTATGAAGATTTATGTGATTCGTCAAATGTTCCTTCCGTGAAAACGATTTGGCGCAATATGTGCATTTGAAAGGCGTCTCGCCCGTGTGTTGCCTGAGAAGAAGCATATGAATTTTATACAACTACAATTTATAACTATACAATAACTATCGTAAATATACAAAAGAAAAAAAATGCTTAGGAATTATAAATAGATAAGGTCTTTCAGTCTTTTCTTTAGATCAAGCGTATTGATGTTTGAAAAAAAAAACTGACGTATTAGTATGAAAAAAGGCATGCACTGTTGATGGTTTCGACAGTACATACCGTATGTGGTTGACGAGGTGCTCCTTCCGGGTGAAGCTCTTGCTGCAGTAGGAGCAGGAGTGCGGCGTGACGCCCGTGTGCTGGCGGATGTGGTTGTTGAGGTGCTCCTTGCGAGCGAACGCGCGCGGACAGTACGTGCACTTGTGTGGCGTTTCACCCGTGTGCTGTCTGCGCAACAAAGTACATTCCGATTCCATCAACATGCCAATCAATGCTATTACTGTGCGGGTCTAATTTTGTATCACGTTCCGACAAAAAGGTCAATTTTCGTAATTGACTACGGTACATACATACATTTCTCATATTAGATATATTTTTAATCTTTCGCTTTGTTGTTCTGCACTATACCATAGCTTGGAAGATATACTTCTACAAGATATTGATTGTATATCCACTTTGTAGAATATTAGGATTTAGACCTCGCCTTGTATTATATTTGTAAATATATTCTCCAATGAATGTATATGCAATGTATAGCTTATTTAAAATAATCGATGGTTAGAACTATAGCCGAAAGAAAATTAATATATTTTTTTACTTAAACTGTGTGATAATACCAGGCGGAGAAGTGTCTTAAAGTAATTTTATTGCACAGTATCGGCTCCAAGGAAAAGGATAAGACATAAGCTATGAACTGTTGCATAACCTAATCGGAATGCACAATGCTGTGCTACATAGTTCAAGGGGAAACTCACACAAATGCCGTTCGAAACTACGGTTTCGACTTTGAAAGACCAAGGTTTGCTAAATGTGCGGCAAAGATTCTAATAGACCTTACCTTTTAAAGATGCTATTTGTAAGAAAGACATGCTAATTCATGCAAACTAAATAGATGCATGCTTCTAGAACCGATTGGGTATTAATCTACGACTATGTTATACTGTGGCAAAGTCGACAGGGGATTGTAGCACAGCATTGTATTCTACGACACATCTAATGTTTAAACATTAAACTACGTTAAATATCTTTGAGACTGTTATATCGAAATATCAATATTTTGATTTCGTTTGAAGATACAAAAGATATGTGCAAAGAATAAAAAGTAGATACAAATCTGTACATAACAGTCTCAAATTTAAATTTACAGCTATTGCAGTCTGCCAATTGCAATTTCATCAACATATATCTCATTTATAGATATTCTGAATAGGTCATTATTTTATTTAATGACTATATAATAATACAAAAATCAAAAGAGGCTTACACTGAACTGCAAAAGACAATGTTCTATAAGACACTTGACTAGTTGTATTGTGCAATTTATTTTACACAATACTGTGCCCTATAATGTAGTCTGCAATTTAGTGTGCTACTATATCTAAATAGCCGGCAAACTGCATTTAGCTAAGTAAGTGATAGTAACACACCTGATATGATTAGTAAGATGTTCTTTTCTTGTAAAAGATTTGGCGCAGAAAGTACATCGATGCGGTGACTCGCCGGTGTGCTGTCGCACGTGGTTAGTCAAATGCTCTTTACGTGTAAACGACTTTGTGCAAAACGAACATTTGTGTGGAGATTCTCCTGTATGCTGCCGAACGTGATTTACTGAGAACGAAAAACACTTTACTCAATAAGACTTGGTTTTTAAGATGTTACACCAAAAGGGTATTTATATGGGATAATATTTATTTAATCTTCACGCAATTAAATTGCAAAAGGCGGACTTAATGCCATGGGCATTATCTTCCAGTCAACCTTTAGGTGGTGCAGAGATACGTGTAGTAGGTGTATTTTTGAAGCAAGCGAAAATTATTGTTCGAATTGTATAAGGTTGTTCAAGGTACATGAAGATATCATCATATAACATAAATACAATCTTCGCATACACACATATGCATACGTATGCATACACTTTCATTTGTTACGTTTCGTAGGCAGTTGCAAAAAGAAAATAAACTAATCTTCAACAATAATTACCAAGATGATCCTTTCTGGTGAACGCTTTCGGGCAATATCCACACTGGAAGGGTGTTTCACCCGTGTGCTGTCGTACATGGTTAACTAGATGTTCTCGCCGAGTGAAAGATTTACTACAGAAAGTACATCTGTGTGGTGACTCGCCAGTGTGCTGACGAACATGGTTTAATAAGTGTTCCTTACGTGTAAATGTTTTCGAACAGAAATCACAGCGATGTGGTGTTTCACCTGCAAGAAATGCAAGAAAACATTTTGAGAACATATAACAAGTAGTTGTAAGAAAATATTTAAACACTGAAAATTCCAAGCCCGACTGATACCAGACACGATCCAAAATTGAATAGATGAAGCCATTTTTGTATAGCTTGTAAATAAGTCTTTTTGCCAGCCTGAACTATGTATACTAACCCGTATGCCACAATATGTGATTGGTGAAGTGTTCCTTTCTTGTGAACGATTTGCCGCACAGATCGCATCGGAAGGGAGTATCATTTGTATGAGACCTCATATGATTCATTAAATGCTCCTTCCTAGTATACTTCTTGCCGCATATTTGACAATGGTGCGGCGTTTCACCTATTTGGGTGGAGCAGAAAATAAAAATGTTAACATTCAATGATGCAACTATATCTTTCGAAACATTTAGTTTGTCTCTTTCTCGTAAACGAATGACATCTCCCCATGTTCATTACAATGTTAGTAATAGGCTTAGTGAACTTGTAAATTTTCGGGGGATTGTATTAGTCAAATTTCAATGTTATATGGTTAAAATGAAGTATTAGATTAATAGTTGAATCATTCAATTATTTTTTTACTTTCTGCACCACTGGAAAGCGCCCATGGTAACGGTGCAGGCTTTGGAATTTCGTATAACACAAAGAAAATCTATATTACAAACTAAAAATTCCGAAAATAACCAGAGTAACACAACCATGATACTCTTACTGAAAATATACCTTTACAGATAAGTAAACATATAGCGAAGTAGAATGATAGAACAAACTAAAATGCTAAATCATGCATATATTAGATAATATAATGAGACACTTGAAGTATAGATAACCGTTAATTTTTTATCTTTATCACATAATGTTTACGTTTATTCCTACTACCTGCTGTCTAAGGGTTTTTAATGTAATGAGTGAAGTCTTAAAACACTTAATCCTCAAAGAATATAATGAGCATGTTTCATGTTCTTATTCTTTTATACAAGGATTTTTATTAAACATTATAAAATTTAATAGTTTACGTGAAATAAAAAATGACTTCTACATTTTCAGTAATCGATTGTTTTTCGACAACTGTCTATCGGCTACGATATTTTATAGTCTTATCTAAAGCATAGATTCAAACATTCTTGATGTTTTTAATTACAAAGATTAGTTACTTGAAGTGAATCGTACCATGCATCTATCTTGTTATAAACACAATAAAAAAAAAGAAATTTAGAAAATATCTGTTGTTTCTGATATGAGTTTGATGATAATCATTAAAATTTATGTCTGTAGCATTACAAAGCACTTAACTAATCATGTTCTACATCAAAATAACATGTATCACATTACCTTGTGATGATTAAAACCCAAATATCCCAAAGTTTCTAGTGCCTTATTCCAGTTTTTTACTGGAGTTAATTATTATCTTAAATCTAACAAGTAACTACGCAAATCAAAAATTGGCTGGCAGACTCCATTTCATACATATACATCCCTTAAGTCATTTTAAATGAAAAGTAAAACATCTTGTTTTTACTTCTTTTTGATATACCTAAATGATACTAAGCACAATATTATAATTAAACACTTCAAATTATTTTAAGGAACATAGCACCAAACAATTAAGGAAGCAATGAAGAAATTGGAAATGATACTACAATACGAAATAATATAAAAAAGTTCATATTGATAATTTGTTTACGCACCTGTATGCCACATGACATGGTTCATGAAGTGTTCTTTTCTCGTAAAACTCTTCTTGCAAATGTCGCAACGATGGGGCGTTTCTCCCGTGTGTTTACGTACGTGGTTCACCATGTGCTCTTTACGGGTGAACGTTTTTGCGCAGAACTCGCATCTATTGGAGGATGGAATTTACTTAGAGAAGCTCAAATGACATAGTCTTAATGAGTTTTCAGCCAAAAATTTCTCTATTAACAAGTTATAAATACATTGTCTTTATTTCATAAAAATATCTTTACAAAAAATAATTAAGACTTTTAACAGTCAATAACTGAATTTTGAAACACATTTTATAAAGATTAATATTATTCCAATAATTTATTAATTTTACTGATTTACTTGGAAATAAAATATTTCTGACACCTTACAGCGCCATCTAATTTCAAGCTAAGCAAAACATGTGTTATGGAAACTAGACATTTAGATTTGTGTTTAAATAATACATTTAAATTACATATTTTGAGCTCTGTGGAGAACCATATACTACAAATAGCACATTGTTTTCTTGTTTGTTTCTGTCTATTTATGTGCGTTTCCAATGATAAAAAATATGTACACAATTAAAAGTTTTTTACGACACATTTATAAACTAAACAATACTACGTCGTACATATTCATTCTATTACTAGATTAGGAAATACCTTGACAAAACTTTATACTTTATAATTTATATTGTTCCAAACAAAGCTAATATTTTTTTATTGTAACTATTTGTTTAATTTTTTTTTTATTACAATTTATTCTGGAAACGAGAATACGTATCGTCTTATGGTAAGCGATTATCGCCGCCCGTGGACACCACCTCACAAGCGCGTTGCCGGCCTTTGGAGTATGGGTCTCCGGTGTCCTCATCACACCGATTTTCTGTACGGCCGTGGCATCACTCCGGTCGAACCGGTCCATTCATGCCGAAGCGTGGCTCTCCCACGGTGTGTATATATTAGATTTATTATTTATATAGATAAATAGTCGATTGTCCCCAATAATTACTGCTTTTGAGTTACTTTTAAAGCAGTAAATTTTGATACTATTTCCAAATATATCCTTATATGGCGCCCCCCTTATTTTAAATAGTATTTATTATATACAGATTTTTCTTCACAACTTATTAACTAAAAGATTATATTTATTACCTGTACGGAGTCTCCCCAGTATGACTCCGAACGTGATTGTCTAAGTGTTCCTTTCTCGAAAATGTTTTGTGGCAAGTTGTACAGACATATGGTTTATCTTGTGCCATTCTTTTAGCATGTCTCTCATTAGGGTCACCAGCTAAAAGTAATAAATATTATCAATTCAATTTTATTCTGACCTAATGAAAATCTTTGTCTTGACTTTGAAAATAGTGTGATTTCTTACCAAGATGACACTTTCCGTGTCTCGACAGTTCTACCGGATTAGCAAAAGCTGAACCGCAAACTTGACACGTAAACGGTTTACTTTCGCCATGGTAGCGTCTGAAAATATTAATATATTTATTAGTACATAGAAGTTTCACTTTCGTGTCTCCATCTGAAATTTACATCTTTCCCTACCCAAATTCACCTCCTTCCCTTTTTCCGTGTGTAAACAATTAGATTAGAGGAGTGCAGAAAACAAAAAAAAAAATCGCAGTAACAGCACACGCAATGACTGAATGGCGACCATTCATTTCATATTACTTAGACTAAATCACTAAACCAATTATATACCCCCTTTTTTGCTTTACTTCAGTTTGATGTAAAGTAGCATAAAATGACTTAGTGCTATTTTTATAATTACCTATGAACGATGAGTTGATATCGAAATTGGAATATTTTGCCGCAAATATCACAAGAATGATGACCGGGCGATGATTCTGCTTCTGACATCGTAGCGCTCGTACCTGCCTCTACTTCAACTTCGGTTATAACCTAAAAAATAAAATATATATTTCGCTTCAAACATATATAATATAACATTGATTTAAAAAACCTTTCAAAAGAACCTTTAGTAATTCACAGCTAATGCATAACACAGGCAAAATAATACTAAGATTTAGAATAGTAATATGTATTATGATTCATCTGCTCTTTATGATGCTTTCGAATATTATTTTGTTCTACTGAACATTTTTTTTAATTTACCTTAGCTTGCTGTTGTCCGTCAGCATTTAACTTTCCAAACACTTCATGGTAAGCTAATAACTGTGAGAGGTCCTCCACATTGACTTTGTACATAGCATGAAGGTCGTGGTCTGACGCTCCGGCTGAGATCTTGACCACTGCACCTTCCATTCCCATTGTCCCAACATTCTGTTATTCGAAGAAAAAACGTTAGCCATTAATTTACATTTTTTGTGTCAATTAATCGTTCATTGTATCATGCATGTTTTGATTTAACAATGTTGTAAGTACATATTCTGTGACAGTTGCTGCGCTATTTAGATTTTAATGACCGATTGATTAAGTGTGCAGCAATGTATCCTTATATGATTTGGTTTGGCAGAAGTGTGCAATTTCGATTCTCATTCACCCGGCTATAGATAAGCAAAGAGAACACCGGGGTTGTTTTTAGTTGGTAAGAGTCCGACAGACTCTTTCGCTCCTCCCTGATGGGTAATGGGTAGAGAACATCCATGAGGATATTCCAACTCATAGTAAAATTAGTAAGCTGAAGTGGCATTGGGCTCGCCATATTATTTACTTAGGGTAAACGAGTTCTCGAGTGGAGACTGCGTCTCGGTAAACAGTGTTAGACGTCCACGGGCCAGGTGGAGTGATGATCTGCGCAAAACGGATGGCAGGAGCTGGATGCGAGAAGCCGAAAATCGAAACCAAGTGGCATGAAATTGGAGAGACCTATGTCCAGCAGCGGATTGCAATAGGCTGATGATAATGATGACAAAAAATAGTTTGGTTACAATTGAAACCAGCAGGCAGCAATGCACCATAGAACTTGTACACTTGTTGTCACAGTAAATGGGTTTTAGTAATTTTAATTGTCACAACTGTTAAGTTTTAACTGCCATTGTTTTTCAGATTCTAATGTGGAAATAAATTATTTATTATTTTAATATTTTAGTTTTATTTAAAAACAAAAATATTTTACAAAAAACAAAAATGTAATAGTGTAACTTTTACCTTTAAATCTAATCCTTTGATATCCTTAATTTCCGTCGGTATTGCAAACTGTGCTGTTTCCATTTTTGAAGAGTTCTTTTCGTCCTTAACGATAAGAGACTCTGCTTCTATTGACGTCGTACCATCAGGGTTGTGTGTCACTAGTATATTGGCTGGCTCACCAGTAGCTTGTTCTATGCGAACTACGCTGTCTATTACCTGATTGGAAAGGTGTGACTAGTTTAGTCACGAATATAAATTAATTAAAATGAAGAAAAAACAGAAAAAAAATCTTTAAAGAGACTGAAAATTATTTTATTAAGTCATAGTCAAGAAAGGCACAGTTCTTATGTGTAGAAAAAGTAGACTCATAGAGCAAGTCTCAAAAATTATCATTTCGCGAAAGCTTCAAATGGGGCGGCGAATGGCCTTTAAAATAATAATCCTTTTATGAGAATCATATTGTAAGGTCAGTCAGGCAATGCCGGCCTATTTACAAATGTCAATAAAATATTTACGAATAGACGATATTCTATAATACTACGAATTTCAATATTACTAAAGAAATTTAAAGTAAAAACTGTACCTGTTGTCCAACTATTTGCTGTAACTGATGTACAGTAAGGCCATGGTCGCTAGGCATCTTGATAGCCTCATGGAGTTCTTCCTTATCAACCAGCTTACTGCCAGCCGGTTCCACTACAGTCACAATACCATCTTCGCTTACTGTCAGTTGAATCTAAGAGAAAACATTGAAAGGATTATTATATTATTACTAAGTTAAATAAATAAGAATTCAAAGTGATCATTAATTAAATTATACTCACTTATAATTATATTAAAATTGTACTCTTATTTCGGAAACTAATGGATAATCAATTAATTCAATATATTTTAAAACGTCACACGTCGACGCGGGATTATCCGGTTTTAATTTATTGATTACAAAGGACGAACCATCGCTATTGGCACTCCCGGCCTGCTTCTGCGACCTCCGGCCTCAGTCGTCTGCGGCGGCCATTGAGAGAGTTCTAAGCACCGGCTCCGCCGTCTCCTTCGCAAGCATGACTTGCTCGCAGAAAGAGACGGCGGAGTTCCACGCCCTCCGTAACATGACCGTAATCATGTTAAAGAGCGAGAAAACTTCCAACGCGATGGCCGCCACGCCGGACTTTGGTCCATGTGGTTTGGCCATCGCAGTGGTCACACTTAAGCTTTGGCTCTTTGCGGATCAGACAGGTGATCTCCGAAGCATCCTTTTCCAGTGATTACCTGCGTCAGCTGAAATAATAGGCTCTCATGATACCTCTCAAAGCAAACGGGTCTTACCGCCGCAATAACGGCGTGCCCAGCGCTCGGTTGCCCAAATCGTTCCTTCCATTCTTCCATGACGACCTGGTGGAGTAGAAATTTCTGGTCTTCGATTTCTCGAATCTCAGGACTCTTTTCCACAACTCTCGCACCTCCTTGCGCCACTGATAAAGAGCCACAAGGGTTCTCGCCTCCAGGTCCCATGGTGAAGTTCTGGCCAGGAAACTTGCCGCCTCAAAAGACATCGTGCGATCCTCCTTATGATCCTTATGACCAGCACTAGTTGTGGTCGCCGCAACAGCGCGATAGTGTTGACCTGGCTGTTTGGCAGAAACTGCCAATGCACGCACTGCGCCAACCAGCTTGGGGAACAGACTTCGGAAGTGGTGTCCGAAGCTCCATCGGCCGTAGAGTACGAACCACAAATACCTCATAGAGGGATCGATGCCGATGCGAATGTTTCCTGCTATGAGGTTGAGTCGATCAGGTGACTTTCTTCGAGGCCCATAAAAGAACAAAGCCTCGCATTTGTGTTGAGCCACCTCGAGACCCAGCCGCCGAATTCGCTCAACGACTTATGCAACCCCGGCCGTGGCCCTCAGGATTGCATCACGATGCGTCTTGCCGCACGCCGTCACAAGCGTGTCGTTCGCGTAACACATGACCACCATCTATGAACGCACCGCGAAGCACCCAGTCGTAACCAATGTTCCACAGAAATGGCCATAAGACCGACCTCTGCGGGACATCCCACTGCCTGACATTTCACGCCGAGACCGGTTCTGTTTGGGAAAACAACGGCTCTCTCCGGCTAATACGCCTCAACTTTGCGGCGGAGGTAGAGAGGCACTCGGCGATACACTGGTGCCTCCTTAATGCAACTACAGGGTAAAGTGTCTAAAGACACTGCCAACACTATTTCACCCCGGGAAACTACTGAATCATGCGGTTATATCAAAATATTAGAAAAGATTTTTTATGGTCTAGCGGGCAAACGAGCAAGTAAGCGATTACGATTACCGCTACCTATGGACACTCGCAACACCAGAGGCGTTACAAGTGCGTTGCCGGCCATTAGGGGATGGGGAGGGCTCCGGTATTCTCACTCACTCGGTGCAACACAGTGCAAGGGCTGTTTCATACTGGTTTTGGTGTGTGTGGCCGTGGTATCAATCCGGTCGAGACTGCCTATACATGTCGAAGCGTGGCTCTCCCACGGTACATCTTGGGTAAGGGGGAGGTTTTGAGCTTTCGTACGAAACTATGATTTCTTGGTACCTACTGGATAGATGCGTCACCATTTTCTTAACATGAATGAACTCTAAATGTGTAATGATTACAAACATGGTATAGACACATAGCTATGGTATGTAAGTAAAATTGCATCTTACCTCGCTGACCTGTTGAGTGGTGATAATATAAGGCAGCGTGAAGTACAGGAATATTTAGTATACATGTGTATTATGTACAAGGAACTTTGAATGCAAGTTTGCATTGCTGCCTAACTTGGGATAATTTTAAATGTAGTTTAATTCAAGCATGCTAATTTCACACCAATTCAAAGCGTGTCAAGAATTGCTGATAAGTTGAATATGGATAGTTATTCTTTACTCTTAAAGATTTAGAGTGGGATCAAGCAAACTAATATTTTCTAGTTGTGATATTTGGTATTAGTGGTCGGTGATTTCAAAAAGTGTTTATACTTTTGCAAGCTAGTTGCTCTTAGTGCTTCTTTTTTTTACAATAAGCAATTATAACATGTACTGTTCTTACACTCACTCTCTTTTCTGAAAGATCTTTGAGTGAAGCAATCAGTATTACTAGCAGTTAATAGCTGGTCATTTTGACATCACATTCAAAAAGTATTAGATGGAGTTTATTGCAAGAGATGCTAAATTTTTGAAGTATGTAAGCTTAAGCAGTCTTAATAGGTAAAGATTGTGACTCACCTGTTGATTGCTATGCTCGGGACGTGCTGTGGCCATGAGTTGTTGCTGCATAAGGTGTTGTTGTGAATGATGTCCCTAGAGAAGTTGTTTAGTGTAAGTAGTTAAGTATGTTTCATACACTGTCACAGCATTTTAAAATCTACCCACTTTTTATTTCTTAATATTCAATTTACAAATAAATCGTCATATATTCCAAATTTGTACTAATTACATATGCACAGCTAATGAACGCAAATAATAGAACTACAACCATTCAGAAAGTAAAATACTATTAAGAAATTTTGAACTGTTATACCTAACAAACACCCATTAAATTACCATCAAATATTGACATGCACCATCACAGCAAACTTTTTAGATTTTTACTTTACAGATGACTCTGAATACATGCATTTACATTAGTTAAAAAAAAGTTACAGATTTTATCATAAAACCTTACGTCTATTATTTTATGAAATTCATAGGCGGAGAAAAAGAATAAATTTTTAAAGTTAACTTGCACACTCAAATTTCAAATTATTTAAATATATACTTTTTGTTCTAAGATATTTTTCTTCACAGATGTGTGACCTTTATACTTAACAGTCTCTATCATGCATAATGTTCATTTTAATTTACCAATAATATCAATATGTCAGCTACTATTATAAAAATAATCTAAGTACAGGAGTAACAACAGCGATGTACGGCTAGCATTCCTGGTAGAAAACAGTGTGTTACCACATGATTTACCATATCAATGTTATGGTGTTGTACAAACTCGACCCGATTAGTGGGTACCTGCTGGTGGGTTTGCTGGTCTGTAGTAACTGACACCTGTGCATTGTTGTTATTACTTTGAGCTGCAACCAATTCTGCTTGCTGACTGTGAGCCACAAGAGCTTCTGGAAATAACACAACATTGTCAACTGGATTATTATGGAATATTATGATATTTAAACATAGTCTTTCATTAAATAATTAATCAACAGAAGTAATAGACGTCATATTAGTATTCATTATTTTTACATTATATGACACTTCATAAAATTTGATTTTTATTGTTACTAATATTAATTAATTATGATTTACATTGTTAAGCTTACCATGTGTTTGACCGGACTGAGTAGCTATGATCTGAGATACTGGTATTTGCTGCCCTCCAGCAGCTGACACTGTGACTTGAGATTGGCCTGCATGATGTCCAAGTATAATATTTGGATCTCCGTTGAGTATGCTTGCATGAGCTTGACCAAGATCCTGAAATTTGGAACATATTATTAACATTATATTGATTTTAAAACAAATAAAACATATGAAGCAAAAAAGGAACCATAAAATATGGGTATAAACATTGTCATGTATTTATTTACTTAGTGTTGCATTTACTATTGGAACTTATTTCTAGTCAGTCTCATGAGATACAATGTGAACAACTAAAAGTGAAGAGTCCATTCTCGAGAAGGATTAAAAGCATAAAAACAAGTTTCCAAAGAAATTAAAAACAGTGTGTTGGTGCAACTTAGTGATAAAATAATATGTTACAAAAAACGATCAACAAATATTTGTTATTAGGTAAGAAACTTGACAACTAGACTTTGACATTGGTTTAAAAAAAAAACAATTAATACCTAGTGGGTTTAAAGAACATAATAAACTTGTTTTCAACAAGATTTTCTGTGAAGGGCAAATCAGTTGCTGGGACAATGAATAGTTTTAGCTACCAAATATAATTATAATACCCACACCAAATGCAGGTAAGCACTAGATTGCAATGAGTAATTTATACTATATATAAAGCTGAAGAGTTGAGTTTCTTCGCTTGAAAGTGCTAATCTCAGGAAGTACTGGTCCGATTTAAAAAATATTTCAGTGTTAGATAGCCCATTTATCGAGGAAGGCTATAGGCCCATCATCACGCTAAGACCAATAGGAGCAGAGCACCAATGTAGAATGTTACAAAAAAGGGGAAAAAATATTACTCTTCCGGCAATAGTAAACATAAGCATAGAAAATTTCAAGGCTTATCTAGTATTTTATATTTGCTCCTAGCACCTGTTTTGTATACATCAGATGGAAGCGGTTATTTTTATACTTTACAACACCTGCATAGGACAGGTGTTATATAGTATAAAAAAGGTGTTTTCATTGATATTCAAAGAACAATACTATGTGTAAATAAAACATCTAGTTTTAACAACTATTCCTATAGGTGCTTTTGGCCGAAAAAGCATTTCACTACGATGCCACAGTGTGGATCACCAGATTGGGTTGCTGAATGTCTGTTTTTGCATTGAGTATAGTGACCATCACACTTGGATCCTATTCATGCTCTTTATACGGAAGAGAAGCCATTTTGGAAGACATGATACATGTTCCAGTTTGGGCATTAAAAATAGCTAAATATTTATCAACAGTCTATTGCAGTCCAATGAGAGAGCCCTATTCCCTTACTCACTAATTCATTGTGAACAAGTAGTAGATATTATAAATAAGCTCATAGATTAAATATGAAACAAAAGAGCAAAATCAACAACAACACATAAATAATACAATGACGAGAACTGAAACATTGCTTGGAGCAGTTCTTATCTTTCAAATTATCTTTAAAGACTGTCATACTAAAAATATACAGAGATGACTAAGTGTTATCAGAAATAACTGAATAAATGTATATAATATTTTTTATTTAAATTCAAAATATGAAATTCAATGTTAATAGAAACTATACAATTACTATGATAGTTAAAATAACCACTGTGATTAAGTAAATAGCTGTTTATCTAAACAGCATAACACATCTATAGAATATTAAAAATGATTAAATTTGGACATTCCGCATTAAAAGTTTTTTTCAAAATATTATTATAGTAGTTAAGTTTAATACTAAGATTAGTATTTATTTACCTTAAAAGTGTATAAAAGGTATACTATTATTATCTCTGGTAAAGTTAATATAAATTATGTGAACATAAAAATTTTGAAATAATTGTTAAGTACACAAGAAAATAATTTACCTGTACAGGTTTTCCGTTTTCAATTCTAGCACCAGCAGGTAATCCATAGACTGATACTTGTGGTATAGGTCCAGGAAATAAATTTGTAAACACCCAGTATTTTGCGACACTGGACAAAGCGACGTTCACAGCAGAGTTCACAGAGTTCACTCGCAGATCAGTGGCAGATGTCGTGGCAGGCAAGTTATTTTGCTGTTGTTGCTGAGCTGATTGAACTCTTTGATTCTGAGACTGCAATTAAGTAAAATTAGTATCCCAACTAAACGCTGAAAGCAAAAAATTTACAAATCATTCGCACCTCTGAACTTCCAGGAGGTTGGCCACCACCCGTGGTCATACTATGGTGTTCGGGATTCATATTTAGTCCTTTAATAACCGTTAGCTACCAATTTCCACTAAATTATTTATAATAACACAACATTTTCTAAACTTTACGTATCAGCATTGTCATAATTTGACTGTCAGCGAAATGGAGGCGCGGGGGACGCGACGGGCCGCCATTATGAAACTTAGCACACAAAAACATTTTCTTCTAGTACCAATCAAACGACTATGTTATTATGAGCATCACTCGCGTATATTATTATACTGAATAGGTGAATACGAATTCTTAAATCAAACAAAAACTACTTATTAGCAATGTAAATTCAAGTTTTCGTTAAAACACACACTTCCATCTCACACATCAACGAACGGACGAAAGTTTTGTCACGGTCGCAGTGCTGCCAACATGCTAGTGAAGTAATTAGTGGCTACGCAAATGATAATTCTGAGATTTAAAAAATAATACAGCTCCAAATTCCAGAAATAGTTTTATATAATCTTTAAACATTTTGTAGTCGAAAACATCAAAGTTTATTATAGCAAGAAACTATATCTCAAAGTCTTATCAATTAAAATATTGATCAATAGATGGCGCTAGAAGTTGCATAAAAGACAAAGATACATAGACAAGAAACTGCCAACATTCAGAACTTAAAAAATGCGTTCAGAATTTTTTTTTAAAACAATAGAATCTTTATTGAAGTTCCGAGGACACATATTATGATATAAGAAATAGCCAGTTATTCGAAATAGATAATTTAGAGGAACAGTTACTTAAAATTATTTATTTTGTTCAAACATTTCCTAGTTTTTAACCTTCGATGCAAAGGAGATGTTTTAAGCTACCAAAGCTTCTGCGACTGCGAATCATAGTCCATAAGCTAACAAAATCTGTCTAATCCTAAATTAGTAAGACTACTGATAAATATCCACATATTTCTAAAATCATTTTTATATGTTTTCAAAACACAACCAACAAAATGATAGCGATCATCACACTATTGACTGTTATTGGAAATTCTTAATTTAGCAATTGCAATTACTAACTACTAGAACTACAGGTAATGTAGGTACCCACTATGTTACGAGCAAACACAAATGGGCAGATTGATAAGTTATGTATGCGCGTAGGAAAGCCCTGCTTCAGCATATTTATTTAGACCCGTTAGGAATATTTTTATTTTATACACCTAGTGTCTGAGGTTACCGGAGTGGTTTAAAAATGTTAATATATGTATATGTATGTAAAAAATGTAGTGCAGCTGTGAAGGTTCAAAACTCGAAATTTTCTAGTCGTGACGAGACAATGTGCTCATATCATGAAACGCGGAACGACAGAGAACCACAACTGACGAATATTAATATTTAATGAAAACTGAAATGAATATATAAAAATATGTTTATGTGCAAATATATACTGATTCCCTGGTCCCATTTTATTTGGAATTTGTTTGAGACTTAAGATAAAGACGAGAAGAAGATGGTGCCTTTTTCTTTCTTTTGTTGGTTTTCATCGGGTCAGAGTGAATGCCTTTCGCAAAACGCATCTAAGTCTACAGAGTGTTTACCATTTTGGTCACGATATTCACTAAACTATCAGCAGAACCGTTAGCCCCTATACTATAATATTATTATAATGGGTTCGATCCGAAAATCGGACAACACTTTGCGAGATTCACGAATTGTTGTTATGAGTATGAATGTTCCGTAGCCGTTACAAGGTACCCCGCGATTTAAATATTCATAAAAATGGTGTTTTCTATTAGTATTTCGTGGAAAGTTCAAAATTACCTCTAATTACGGTTTCAAAGAAGAAAACCTATAAGTTTGGGTGACGAATGTCAATGTTATAGAGGATTATCCGCGGTTGTCGCGTCATGACTTCATTGTCAGTTTCTGTTTATCAAATATTGACTATTAATAGTAAAATATATCTCGTACGAAAATGAACACTGCAATACACCTAAAAGTTTTGTAGAAATATTTTTAAATATTTTTGGCGGTGGTAATTACTTACTAACAGGCGATACGTGTACTCGTTTGCCACCTACATGAAAAAAATAATAATTAATAGTTACTTCGTCATTGACTTTCCATGTCGATGACCATTTGATCATTTTTTTAATTCTGAATTATCCGTGAGGTGATGAATTATGAATACAGAGGGTCACCATCACCAACCTTATTGTTCTCATCGTACCCCATCTCGTAGATAACAACAGCAGTACTGCAAAGAGGAGAAAAACCAGAAACAAACTTAATACCAATCAGTCTGTCCAGCATAATATAGAAGGCTACAATGTTCTTCTATAGGGAGGCCTACGTCTAGCAGTGGACTAATAAGACTCTTATTAAAGATGATGATGATGTAAATTATACTCTCGATTGTCGGCACTTGATGGAACTTGTTGCGATACATTCAAGAATTAAACTCACTTGCACTTATTCAAACCTTTGATGATGCCATTAGGCGAAACCGGTCAGGTGTAAAAATAAACAAATAAAATAGTGGAATAATTGTAATTAAGTTTAATTCTATAATGGGATGATGATGAATTATATGGAAATAAAGTAAGTAATGTAAAATTATCGTTACGGTAAGAAAATATACTATAATTACCTAACATTTAACAAGAATAAACTAAATGTCACCCATACCACCTTGACATGTTAAAAGCGAGACACAAATAGCAATTAAGCAAATAACAATAACGTACCTACTGTACCTAATTACTGATTCTTATCACCTACTACAAGAATTTTAAAAAAAAATTTAAATGACGTACGGATCATCAATATCGGCCAAGGCGTCTGGCCTCTATTTACAATGCCACATAGGAACAAACATACATACATAGACTGATAAACACATAACCCTTCTTTGCTTTGCGCAATCGGGTAAAAACTATAACTCGACTATCAACAAACTTTTGATAAAATTAATATAGACTATGCCACCCGGGCGGGCCATTATTACGAATCTATTGACAACTCATTCATTAATAACGCTACGGCGGAACATACAAATATACATAGACACGCAAAAATGGTAACCATCCATTTGGCTTCGCCGTAGATGGGTAATATGTAAACATAGATAGGTGAGTCAGTTAGTAGTAGCTAGGAGCAGTCGTCATTGCCAGTTAGTTTATTAGTAAATAAACATTATATTTAAAACAAAAATGTTTTTGTACCTTATATAATAATACCAAGATATAATTTTACCGATAGCATTCAGATAGAATATTGACCGTTATTATCAATAACGTAATGCCTTGTGATAAGTTTTCCCAAATTTTAAATTTTGCTAGTAAAGGATGTCATAATCTATTAATATATTTTTAAATTTTATTTTACTTTATTGCTCTTAATTTTTGCAAGCCAGTGATCGACTTTTAGACCTGCTTTAGAGGTCATTCATAACATATATAAGTGTAATGTATATAATAACGATGTCTTTCTCCTGTAGGTAATTGTATGACCGAACAAAATTTATTTACTTTCTTTTGCTCGTAACATATTTAAAAACATTATTTATTGACACATTATGTATTATTATAAAAGTTTCTCCTTTTTCCTGTAGTATAATCGTTGTTCTGACTGACAGGAAAGAGGAGTAACTAATATATTGTATATTATAACGATATTAACAATTTGTTTACTATTGAATTGAAGGTTGGATCTATTGTAATCAATGTAATGAACCTTGTACTCTAAAACATTACGTATCAAATCCTGGAGCAAGGATCATACGGCTGCCCGTATATATAACGTAGTGGTATATGTATACATCGGAACGAGGCAAAATACGTTTTTACTCAGTAATAACTGCGAAGCTACACGGACCGCGCGCCTTTCATCTCGCTTGCCGCGTAAATATTTACGTTAACTTAGAAAAACTTTTTAACATTCGTTTTACGTGTAGTAGTTTGATAATATCGTGGAAGTGTTGTACAGAGACTTAATAAGGAACTGTACGTTTATTGGACTATTATCTCAGAGTTGAATCCATTTATTCACTCAGCTATCATTGTTTTGATTAGGAAACGTCGGTGTGTTCGTCGCCGGCCGGTGATCCAACACAGGTATGTTATGTGTTAAAAGGTGTGTACGTTTCAGGGAAATGTACC
Source organism: Hyphantria cunea (assembly GCA_003709505.1). Classification (NCBI taxonomy): domain Eukaryota; kingdom Metazoa; phylum Arthropoda; class Insecta; order Lepidoptera; family Erebidae; genus Hyphantria; species Hyphantria cunea. The sequence continues at coordinate 59,196 of PKRV01000248.1, forward strand.
AATAATACAAGTAGCGTCTTGGGGAGAACTATAGACTTTCTTCTTTGCATTTTCTCCAGAATTAGATGCATATCACCTCAACCGTAAAGACCAGGAAACAATTATTGTGGTTTTACACCACAAACTAAAATTAAAGAATTTTATTATGCTTTCCTATTGTTTACTATTAAGCTGGGGAATTGTATGTAGGTATGTTGCGTTTCTATATTTTGATGGGTTAATTATCTTGATAATTTTCGTGGAGAACTCGTAATATCAATTTTAAAATAAAAAAATGAAACATTTTTACATAAGAAGTTTAAATTCCATTTTCGTATTTTTTCACACACACAATTTACATATCATGATAACATTAAAGATTTCAGGTACATTTATGTTTTAATACTTAACAAATGTGTAGTGCATACCTACTATAAAATAATTAGTTATGTTACTAAGGCAAAGTGTAGTCTTAATAAGCAAGTGATATTATTGATTACTCTTCGGCTCCTGACTAATCAAGGAATCTGGACTGATAGTGTACGCTCCATAATAGTTTTTAACCGACTCCAAAGTCTGAATTGAAGGTTCTCCATTCGGTTGCTTTTTTTAAAATGTTATTCAAAGTCCGTCATCTATAATTTGATTTTTAATTTATTTTTATTAAGCTATTACATAATTATTATAATTTATTTTTCTCATGACTACTGTACCCCCCTAATCGATAACTATACTTGCGTGAGTTATATCTAATACCTACCTACATTTTGTTCTTAATGAAAAATAATAAAACAATAGTTAAAGCAAATCCATACTAATATCATAAAATCGAAAGTCTGGCTGTAAAACCGCTTAAATGTTAAGCTATTTCACATGAATATAATTTGAATATTGAGGTAGGAGGTACTTTATAATTCTTTTCCACTTGTTTGATGAAAGAATAGTTTTTGCATTGATTCTTTGACTATATATGTTTTTTGAAAATTCTGTATTATAGTATTAAATTAAAATAAAAAATGTATTATAGTAGTAGTATATTTATGGTATTAAACCGAATTCAAGAACTGGTTAAATGCCAAAGTCCAGATTTTCACAGAAACATTGTGGGTATTTTTAATACATTATTAAAATATATAATATTTTCGTAAATCATATAGCATCGTGATAACTTGTTTAATATTTTAATTTATTATAAAGTATGTATGATATCGGTAGTTACTATAATTGTGGTTTTCTACGTACTCAAAGTCTTATTTTAATGTTTTCTTTGAGTACAGTCATTTTTATGTATTTAAGATACTCACTCTTCACCGTTGACACCGAAAAGGTGAAGAAATAAATATAAATACGTTTTCAAAATGAAGTTATTATCGTCCAAATAACATTAGTTGACTTTGTTTTATTTAGATTATGATTTCAATGTAAATTTATTCTGTTATATAATTATGTTTGGCCTAGTGTCGGCGTCTAAATTAACTTAGCCTAATATCATTGTACTACATTTAGAAATATTTAACTTTTTAATTTTGTAAACAGTTTGTCATACACAATTTAGAACAAACTTATTTTATTTTTTTAATTTTAAGTAGTACGAAGATTGTCAATTGTTCTGTTGGCCAGTATTAAAAACAATAATTTCCAATAACTTAGTATGAAATGAAAAAAATATTTGGATCTAGAAATACAGATTTGTGGCCAATGAAAAAGTTGAACTCACTCCTCTCATCCAACATAGTCATGATACATCGGTAAGATTTCGCAATGTATTCGTTGCAAAATCAATCCGAAGACTAGTCGATCACTTCATACTTGAATAAAATACTGTAATAAGTTTTAGTCCGTAGGCCGACCATATTAAGTTTTACATTTTCATTTAAACTATGCAGCAAATATTCATACAGCACCTTTGATTTTACTTGAAGCTTGTAAATTAACAACAAAAACTTGAAAGAAAATTTTTCACGGCCATTTTATTTTAAACTAGTGTCATGCAAAATATATAAATATACATATATTATACACGCAAAAATGTACGTGATTATCACACGGATAATGTTCCTGAGTCGGAAAGTCTGACAGCGACTTCTGGCGCAGTAACGAGCTCCACTAATCACAGCACCAATGAAGCAATTCATACCACAACAGCTTTATATTGCTATTTATTGGATATAAGCGATTTCGACCCCTCTTAGCGTCTCTTCTATTACTATTTATCGATAAAAAAGGAACAAACACTGCATTCCAATTATTATCGTTTCGATTCAGTGCATGACCCGTCCCTTTTTCCCATCGCTGCAAAAATAAAATTTTCTAAGGGTTTTCTCGTGTGCTTGTAAACAGTCTAAAAAATAAAGTTGTTAAATGTGACAAAAATAAAACAAACAAACGGAACCGGATCTTTTAACACAAAATGATTGTTACAATATAACATTTTTGAGTGTAAATCTAACTCGACGGGATATATCAATTAAAATTACTTTCTCTAAATATTTATGTTCATCTTTCCAATTAATAAATAAATATGTACAGTTAAATCGTGATTAAATATTGAATTTTTGTGATCTAAATTTCTGAATAAATAAGTACCTATCTATTGATAAATACTTGGTACATTTTGTACGCTGAACTAAAGATATTTTCTCTACATATTTTCTACTCCAGATATTTCACTTTAAAGTTGAAATTCCTTGCTCATTTTGGCTGGAAGCCGTGTAACCTACCTTCATTTTTAAATGGTTTTAATGTAGAATACTTTTAAAAAAATTACCGATTCTTTTTTAAATTGATTAGCATTGATCAATACTTAAATTTTTCGTGTCGAAATTTATTGTTTGAAAACAATTCATTGGAAAGTATTCTATCCAATTATATTTATTATGTATCTCGATATTATACACAATGAGATAAGATTAATAGTTTTGAGGATACACATGTTTTTACCTTTGTAATGTCTTTGGCTTGCTCTGTCGGGAAATCGATAACAAGACGGATACATCTTTACATCAAGATTTGCTTAATAAAAATCTTGGGAACTCTTAAAATTTACTCAATTGCAATACGTATATTAGGCGTCAGCGACGACGGACGGAAGACAGCAAAGAGACTAATTCAGTAACAATTTAAAATCGGCCTAAAGATCTTAAAATGCATGCAATGTGGTTGTATTCCAAAGAACTTCAGGTTAAATTTAAATTATTACTGAATTAGTCTCTTCGCCGCCACTTCGTGAATACCAGCGCCGATCCTAAGAGCTAACTAACCTACTTTTTTATGTTGACTGGGTTGAAAATCCCTTAGATAACTACCTAACTACTGCATATTCTCTATGTGGTATAAAAAATATCACGTATCACAATCATCATCTATATATATATCTTGTGTATATAAAAAGAGCTAACTAAAATAGAAAATTGCACAGAATAACAGTATTGCAAAGAAAATGATACCTAGAAACAAACCAACAAGCCATCGTGGACAATCATGGTACAGTAGGCCAGAACCTCCTTTCTAGGAAAGGACTAAGGACATCCAGCAGTACACTGTAAAAAACTGTTGATAATGATACGTAAATTTATTGTTACTATTATTACAAATTGTGTTACAATGATTTTAGTCAAAAAACAAACTTTTTGCCTGCAACACAGCAACACTGCGACTGAACTGTCGCCTGCTGTATTCCCGGAACAATACGACATTCTAATCTTTAAGAAAAAAGACTCCTTCCTAAAAAACCGATAACGCACTTGTGACGCTTCTGTTGTTGCGGATGACCATGGGCGGCGGTGATCGCTTACAATCAGGCGATACGTCTGCTCGTAGGAGGCAAACGAGCCGACGTATCGCCTGATTGTAAGCGATCACCGCCACTAAAAAAAAAATTATAAAAAAATATCGTTTTGTTTTTCTTACACACTTATATCAGGCAATAATAATAGTGATATTCTTATGTCAGTTATTAATTACGTTGGCAATGGTAACATTAAAGACCTGTCTGGATCTGATAACAGTTTTACTCTCTCATAGACAAAGGTACGTTGTGTAGATATTACAGATACTTTCAATGTAAATTATAATTTGCATGGTCATGTAGTAGATATACCGACTGCAAACACTAATATGAATATAAGTATTTATAGACTTATTTTAGTAATAAAAAAATAAGAAAGAAAGTAGAAAAAAGTTTTATTCTACATCTCTAAGTTAATTAATAGGTTATTAGTTAAATCTGTGTTTGATATAAAATTAAAAGCTTCTAGACAAGCCCCGTGGTATAACCTCACCCGCAGGTAACGCTGCGGGACGTATCATTTTTTTTGTAAATCTATATAATTTGCGAATTCTCAGGAATATTTAGTTAAAATCGGTTCGGCCATTTAGGAGTTTAGCCATATACTCACGCACAGAAGATTAATTATAATATATATAAAGATTGTAAAACAACTACATTCATGCTAATATTATAAATTCGAAACTACTCTGTGTCTGTTACGCTTTCACGGCTAAACCGCTGCACTGATTTCAATGAAATTTGACTTTGGCTTGAAATTTAATTTTTTTAAGATGGATATCTAAACTACTGCTTACCAATAAACAATATATGTGGGCGGAGCCGCGGGCAAAATAATTATTTTGTTCTGTTGTAGTCCAAAGTTTGTAATGATATATCTTTTGTTTGTAAGATACACTGATATTTTAGGGTAAAAAAGGATAGCCGAGCTTCGTGTGACCAGGAACAAAAAGGAATGAAGAGTAATGTAAAAGAATTAGGTACTTTCATAGCAATATTAATATAATTCCAACACTTGCATGGAATAAGAAAATAATCAAAAGTACTTAAAGATTATAATAACGAAAATTAATCAAAAATCATTAATGCGTACAATATCATTGGCGAATCATTTCTTGTAACACAACAGTGATTGCTTTTAGTGATTTTAGTTTATAAGTTGGTTAGGTTTGTTTCAGCACATGCCATTGCGTAATCAAAAGCATATAACTGGTTACAATGGCACTTCGGCAGAGGTATAAACACGTTAGCTGGGTGTTTATAAATTGTTGTATTGCTAGCAATTTCTTGGCGGTTCGACACATTTTGATTGTTCTCGTTGGTAATTGAGAAATTAATTTCGCTTCTGCATTCCGTATGATAGTTGTTGTTGTGGGGCGTTTTTCGTTTGATTCTGATGTATTATAATTATTGTTCCGTATGGAGACGGATTAAGAATAAAGAGTATCAAAACCATATTCATCCCGTAGGTGTCGTAAAATAAATAATAAACATTTCGGACATCTAACACACAACGCCATCTAGCCCCAAGCTAAGCAGAGCTTGTCTTAGGGGTACTAGACCACTATTAAAATAAGAAGATGGTGCCCGCTTCAGTGCGGGCTGGCGCTGGGAGGGGTCCGGATGGCGTGAGAAAGCGGTTCCTGGATCCCTCCCTTCTCAGGCGCAGAGTGGCACACCGTGGTGGTTTAGTGGGTAGTCTGGCTGGTGTCAGTCAGGAGTCCCACACGAAGCGAAGCCCCTGTACCCGCAGGGGGGGAGCGAAGTGCGTAAAGGCATTCCATCACGTCAAAAAAAAAAAAAAAAAAGGGGTACTAGACCACTGATATAAATACGTATATACTTTATTTTTGTAAATACATACATATTATACATAGAAAACACCCAAACTCCGAAACAAATATTTGTAGAACATATAAANGTACTAGACCACTGATATAAATACGTATATACTTTATTTTTGTAAATACATACATATTATACATAGAAAACACCCAAACTCCGAAACAAATATTTGTAGAACATATAAAGATTTGGTTCGACCCGGGAATCGAACCCGAGGCCTCAAGCACACCAGTCGCATATGCTACCACTGTGCCACCGAGGTGGTTAACGTTTTGAAGAACTTTAAATCTACTAAAATCAGGATTTAAAAGGGTACTAAAATCAAATTACTCAGGAATTGTCCTGAGAGAGAGCAAAGCAAAGTGAAGAAAACTCCAAAGAAACCTTGAAAAAGATCGTCTTTCCAGTGTGACATACTAAATCAAATCTTCTTACTAGGGAGTGGACTATGACCAGAGGTAGACTTGGAGTTGAAAATGGCGTCGTTCCGAGTGTAAATGTAATTTGTATATGATTGTTATTAGGTGTAAATTTGTAAAACCCTCTAGAAATCTTATACCACCATCACAGCTGCATATTTAGTTAATTATAAAAATCAACTTAACTCCTCCCTGGCGGTAAAAATCGCCTTAATCCACGATTTTATATAGCTTACTTTGAGAATAAACTCACAACGAACGTGATGAAAGCATGCAAAAACTTGTACAGATCTTTTGACTACTCACCCAATTCAATGAGTAACTGTTTGTAGTATTAGCTTCCACATTCAGACGGCTTAATATACTATACCGCTATTGTTCTCTATAAACCTAAATTGAAGTCTATCTCAATCATGTTACACCTAAATGTTTTTACAAATAGCGGGTAGACTAAGTATTACTTAGCTAAGTCGTTAGTGGATTTCAAAAACCTACGCATTTTCTAACATCATGTAGGTACATTAGGAAATACACTGGTTTATAGAAGAATACTTAATTCATGGCTAAACTGGATTTTGCTGTAAGTGTAGATATGGTCTTTGAAACTGTATAATCATCATCTTCATCATCTTCCTAGCCTTTATTATTCCCAAGATTATTTGGGGCTGGCTACTAGTTCAACCGGTTTTACCTTAATAGCAGTTTTGCCACGAAGCAACTGGTCTCGGACCTTCGAACCCTAAGGGTGAACTAAATTCGAAGAATTAACTAATTGTCACTATATTTGAGGTCACTGACTTCCAAAAACCGGGACCGACGGCTTAATGTGCTCTTCGAGGCACGGGTACTTTTTGTTGCATTATATTCCATAAACATATTATTTTCATATTACATGATAATCACACGGTAGTCTTTGTATGTTTTTTTTATACTATTGTCTACATATACCATAAATTTCTATTTACGTATGTTTTTATTTCATAAACTTATATACAATAAACCTTCTTGAATCACTATTTCTTTTGGTTAAAATGACATTAAAACCTCTCGATACTTTTGAAGATCTAAACGTACAAATGCGATTTCATTTTGTGCAATGTTCAGATATCGTAATGCGTGCTGTATCTAACAACACTTTAAAATTACGGTATATGCCTTTCCTACCAACCTAGAAAACAAAACATAATCATGGCACTCCATTCGTGTCATTAGCTGTCACTGTTTAATGACAAAGCAGGTATAATAGTTAGGTTGCATATCAAAACGCTCGTTTTTTTCATGTTCTATTTCCGACGAGAAAATTGTGGCGTCTATGGTACAATTAGATGAATTAGATGGTACTCCTTAGTCGTTGTCCACTTAGTACCGGAAGACACGTTACATCCAAGAGTAGAAACCACTTAACAACGTCGTTCCATAAAAAGTTATAATATTTTCACTATGAATATTAAGAAAGCTCGATACTTTTATGCTTAAGTTTATCTTTTGCACCTACTTGTCCTTACAATATATTCATAACTTCTTATCGGTTACCATTTTCTGTCGCAACTATTAGTTTTTACCTGACTACGAATGAAGGAGGGTTAGGTTTTTCGAGTGTAAGTATGTATGTATGTATGTATATTTCTTTGGCACGCCTAAACAGGTTAAAGTAATTCAAAGATAAAAATATTTTAAAATACATGAGTGTGGTATTAAAATAAAGAATTTTTGACGGTAATTACTTATATATATATATATATATATATATATATATATATATATATATATATATATATATATATATGTTATGTATAACTATCGCATGTAAAACTTATGTGTTTGATATATGATATTGATGCAGTCAGATTTAATTTTTTTAATATTTCATTACTTGTTACATAAAACCTTCTTGGTTATTAGACTTTAGTTAATCAATATTCCGAGCAAGGTAAGCATAACGCTGTTCTACGCTCGATACTTGTACCTGTGCTTGTAATAACACTTGATCAACAAGTCAACTACCGGATGAGGGTCTATTTCATGCAACGATTAATTTCATACAATGCTATTTCAATAAAAAAGATCTTGGTTAGATAACTTTTTATATATTACTCATATTATATATAAATAGGCTTAAGCCTTATGAATATCCATAGGTTATTTGGAAACTGCCGTTGTACAATTAACCTATGGGTGGGCAGTAACATGACTTATTAAACATAGGTAATTTTCAATTATTTTTACAAAGTTTTCTATAATTTCTGGATTCAGTTATTCATGGGTTTTCACTTTTAAATTGAGACTTTTTGAATAGGACTCCTTCTGATATAGGCCACAGAAAAGTAAATTATCGTAACTATTACATTTCTAATATTGTTGTATTAAAACTTTTAAAAATAAAACTTATCACGTCAGTAATCGTACCGTGATAATGATAAGGTTCCATTCCATCCATTCAAATAAATTCAATCCATTACTTAACGAAATATAGGCAATAATCTAAGTATTTCTTCTTATGCAATCGCAGCTAAAAGCAACAAAAAAGAAAGTGCTATTAGGTCAGATTTGCCGCGATTTGTGGTCACGGTCAGATGAGTAGAGTAGAACTACCAATATTCTTATTTTCTAATAAAAGAAATGCTAATTAAACTATTGAAAGAGTTTTACCTGATTTGAACGATGCTTTGTATTTTGAACTTGGTATTGCAATCCATGTACAGCCTATAAATTCCTATTATACTAAACTTTGGTTAAGTTTTTACGCAAAAACACATGTCTTATAGGATTTAGACAAACAAGGTAGATAGAAATTTATTTACTTACGTTAAGGTTAAATATTACAAATTGATTTTACTTGTAAGATATAATAGCAATTATGCGGCAATTATTTTCCCATAAATTGCTAAATTTCTTTAGCTTCGTTTGTAGCCCTCTACCACGGTAGATTAATACGTATGAGTAGATAGATGCATAGTTACCGTTACAAAGATTAGAAAAGAGATTGAAAAGTGATTATATTAAAATGTCCGTTATTAAGGTACGTTATTAAGGTAGTTAAGTTACTTGACTTCAAAGTATGTGGAGCTCATTGTGATTTTTGTGAAAGGGCCACTTCACTTTGAAAAATATGCTTGTAATGCAATGCTTGTCTATTGTTACGGGATCTTTATCATCATTGTTGTTTGATCGTAATCACAAGTGCACTAGTGTTTATCAACGAACTGCATATTTATCTGACTGCGGCTTTTCTGGACAACTCTCGTTCAAAATGAATTTACCTTTGATGAAAACCGATCAATACATAGCTAGATAACCATCTCCACTCGCTGCGACTATTTCTCCTATTTGGCATAGCGTTGGAGCTCCCCTAAATGTCGGAAGAACATAGTCATAACGTAAAGCCGTAGTCAGTTTCTAACTTACGCGATATCTTGGTCACGTACGTTTTTACTGATACCACCTCATGTTTGGAACAGACCATTAAAGTAGGTATAACTAGTGCAATAGGTCATGGGGACGCTTAAAAAATATATAATCAGTTTTAATGTCCTTGGCTGGGGTTGATGTTATCTAGTAGCCACAAAATTAGAGGTCCACTAAAGTCATTAGAGATCTCATAATTAAATCTGGAACTAACACATTTAACAGGTTATGTTTAATCGCAAGAAACTATGCGAATTCATAAGATGAAGTATAGGTAATGTACTTCATTCAATTTAGATTTCTAAATAACTTTGTTTTTATCGTTCGATCGTCATTCAGTTCAACTTCAAAAGTGTGATTAAAATTTTACTTCGTTAACATCAAGTTACCGTTCATTGCTATTATAACCGTATCTGTATGTCAATAAAGTGTTGTTTTTACTTACTTTATTACGTGCTTGATGCTTGTATCATCGCGTGCACTCGTTTGTTACGTCCGTGGCTTGTGTATAATATTACGCCAATTCTTCCGTGCGTATAACACGATAGCTCATTATTTTTAGATTTTTTCTTTACACTGAAATGCTTTTGAATATAATCTTTCATATTATTGTTTTACGACGTTGCCAAGTCTATAAGTCTAATCTTTTAAAATAGCTGTATTTATAGCATTTCGTAAGGTCAATTTCAAGAACTTTGTTAGATTTTGGTGAACAGATTTGGAACCCTATCATGGGTATAAAGCTGGTAAATATTTAATGGACGCATAGAGACCGAGATCTACAAAGGATTATACATGCTTTGGTATCATATTATAAGCTAGCATCACACGTATTAAGAATACGGAACACAGAAACGTGTCTTGACTCGACTTAGGACGACTAGGGAGCAAACTTTGCCAAATAACAACAGCAAAAAGAAGGAAAACTTGAAGCAAACCGTGATATAGTAGGCCAAAACATACTTTCTAAAGATATACCCACGTTCAGCAATGGACTTTTATAGGCAGTTGATGATAACGAACGATGTACTTGATGTAAGACAGTCTGATCCCTTCTGAGTATTATTTATATTAGAATAGTTATCACTAGTTCTGTGAATAGGTTCATGATGTAAAAGATCTTTAATTAAGTGTTGCATATTATCTTACTGCACAGTCTATATTTAATACCTCCTGATCTGTGATTTCTCGGTAACAGTCAGGTACAGATTACTTTATGGTTGACGACCAAAGGCTTGACCCCTTAAGTGATATCAAATTATACTAGCATGATGCGTGTATTGCGCGGTTTGAACCTCTCCCTACCTCTTAATCTTAGGGGACACTGTGAGAGTGTTCAGTAAACAAATTAATGAATATTTGTTTGCATGTATAAACTAAAATTGAATTATTATATTAAATCACGAATTAAAATTAACTAACGACGAATTTATGTAAGGAAAATACAGTACATAAATAACAATAGGTGTTCGTTTATAGCATTTTTTGTGGCAATTAACTAACCTTATAATAACCGTTACGCTATCAAAATCACCGTCGTGTTTATTTTATTATCGAATGTTTATGTTTTTAACTGACAAATTTCATCGCATGTTCAAATTATTTATTAAATTTATATTCAAGAATACGCAAAATACAATCTAATAATCAATTGTAATAGCTTCTGTCCGTTTTTACTGCCGACATGTGCGTGTGTGTGGGACACTTGCACTTCATGCATATTATTTGTGTTGGCAATGTGCCAACGTACTGTAAGAATTTAATCATATAAATTTGCGTCAGTATTGTTATGATAAGATTTACATGTTAGTGATCATTGAGAAATATTAAGATCAATAGAGATTTTATTTAAAAAAATATCTAACGATACTTTATAGATAACTAATGATTACAAAAAAAAGAATATGACTACTTTTAGCAATTGATTTTTTTCTAATATTATGAATCATACGTATCATCTAATATTATAATAATAATTTTTTTCGGAAATTTTAACACACAATGCCATCTAGTCCCAAACTGAGCAGCTTGTACTATGGGTACTAGACAACTGATATTAATACATATATACTT